>PHNY01217290.1:626-11122 GCA_003724115.2 Anethum foeniculum
TCACGGGCTTATGAGCTAGTTTCAATAATAATTGAATAATATTTATTTTACATTGAAGATAACGATAAAAATAACTTTGAGACGTTAGCACTCATGACTCATCTTCTGCTACTTTCCAGAGTAATACACTCGTAAGCAACATAAATGCATGCCTAGTATGCACAAACTATTGAACATCATCCCCCAAATTTGTTCATCCGGACCGGTTTTATCTTCCTCTATAAACAGGCCTAAGTTTTATCAACATATCTGTACCATATTAGTTCTCTTCCAATTACGCTCTGAGAACTTTCAGAATGCTTCCCAAGATACCATCAATGCTATTACTACTTTCCACACTCTGCATCTTTCTGCAGACAGCTTCTTCAGGTACACACTTACGCGCATATGTACAAGATACTGCTGTATATTTGATTATATGTTACGGTCTGCATTATGCATATACAGAACACGTTTAGGATAGCAAAATTCAATATCAGCTGTCTATAGGTGGAATTGCACAGATACTTCATAATTTGATTATATGTTAAGATTAGATTTTTGAAAATCATGTGTAATATGTAAAGTCTAACTTAATTTCTGTTCTTTTCCTTCATTTTTTCATGTTAGTAAAGTATGTTTATCATGTTCATGTGCTAATATTAAAAGTCTTCTTCTGCATATGCAGAGGGACTCAAAGTAGGAGCGCCGCCAATAGGTGTGTGCTATGGAACATTTGGTAACAGTCAACCATCAGCTCAAGAAGCAGTGTCTCTTGTCCAATCTGTTGGCATCGGAAGGATGAGACTTTATGGGCCTGACCACAATGCTCTCCACGCCCTTGGAAACACTAACATCGAAGTCACCCTTGGTGTCCCTAACGACGAACTTGAATGGGTGGCCTCCAGCCAAGATAACGCTAATGAGTGGATCGAAGGCAACGTCAAAAACTACCCACAAGTCAAATTTAGGTACATTGTTGTTGGTAATGGAATAAGTTCAATGTTGGATCCCCCAACTTCTGAGTATGCACAATTCCTTCTCCCAGCCTTGCAAAACATTCAGACTGCAATTTCTGCATCTGGACTACAAAACAGAATCAAAGTGACCTCTGCTTTTGATCAAATAGAGATTCTTCATCAGTCTTTTCCACCATCACAGGGTGAATTACGGCTGGAAATTCGAGATTTTATTGACCCTATTATAAGCTTCCTGGTTAAGAACAATGCACCACTGCTAGTAAATCTTCAGCCTTACTTTGACTACGTCTACAACATGCCAAATAATCCTCGAGAGTTGGCATCTGTACGACTTCAATACGCTCTTTTCAAGATTTCAAACAAACCTGTTGTACAAGACGGACCATTTGGCTACACTAATGTGTTCGATGCCATGGTAGACAGTGTATACTCTGCACTGGAGAAGGCTGGTGGCTCCTCTTTGGACGTCGTAGTCTCCGAAATTGGATGGCCTACAGGGCCTGAGGAAACTCATGAAGCCAGTATTCAAAATGCAGCAACTCATAACAACGGACTAATTAATCATGTACGCACAGTTGGGACACCAAAAAGACCTCAGAAAAGGATCGAAACTTATATCTATGCCTTGTTTGATGAGAACTTGAAGGGTTTTGATGACGAAAGTCAGAGGCACTGGGGGATCTTTTGGAACAATAAACAGCCCAAGTACCCAATAAATTTCGCTAGCAAATAAACCGATGTGTATATAGCACATTTTATGTATGTCTAATAAGGTTCAGGCATCTATATGAGAATGCATTTCTCTACAGATGATTTTGAGCTTGCTATCAGAAAGACTGTAATATGCTTGAGCATTATTATATGATGTTTCATTTAGCTACAGTTTTACTCCCCAACTCCCAAGTAGCTCGTTTTAATATGCTGGGACATTAAAGTTACGGGGATATCTTGCATAAATCATAAATTTTCTTGAATAAAAGAAGGGAGTATATTTCTTATGAATATGTATCTCTAAAAAAAAATATTTTTAAAAAAAATGTCTAGTTGCCAAAATAGTTATAGAATTTTTAATTTTTAGATTTTTATAATATAGGTTAGTATTTAGTTGTATTTATTTATTTTAATATAAAAGTAAATATATTGTTTTTTCTTAATACACAAAACAATATATAAAAACGTTAAATATTACTTTTATTATTTATTGCACGTGACAATCATTTTTACACAAAGAATCAGGGTTTTCAAAGCATAACAAAAAATCGATAAACCACTGCGTTTTTTGTGAGAAGTCGTCAAGATTATGCCGCAGAAAGCCCTGATGAGAAAAAGAGTAAGTAATACATATTATACATACATGTACATACACATATTTTTTTGTTTTGCCTTATAGTTTTCTATTACTGTTACAAATTTGATATTTTTTGTGGGTTTAGTGAAGATAATAGCAGTGCTTAGGTTGATGATCAGGGTCATCTATATGTGTATATATGATGTTGGTTGTGACTTGTGATGTGGGTTATGATGAGTCTATAATATTAGTTTCTAAATTGCAACTTTTTATATCTGTGTACATGTCATGGGTAAATGAGCTTTGTGTCGTGAAATGATTAGTGGAATCGTAGAAGTAAATATTTAGAAATTGGGTTAGTGTTATAAAGTTATGATATTGTAGAGATATTGGATACTTCTTGAAACACAAGATTGATCGTGGGGGTAATATAGGATCGAACCACACTAAATTGTTTGGTTAGCCAATGATAATTTTACTGCTAGCTTTTCTTTTATGTTATTTGATGGTGTCTGGAAACTAGAATCTGCAGCTTTGTTTCTTAACAGAGCCATTTTTCCCGGCTGGCATAGTAGTATGTTGTGCGGGCGAATGAGATATTATGTGCATCTTTATCTAGTAGGGAATGTGTAGGATTGGAGTCAGGATTAGGAGTGATGTCATATAACAAGGGAGTTTACCAATAACATTTGGAAAGAAAGAAAAAGACTTTGAATTGCTAACTATGTTCGAGTTTGATTGCTAGTGGAGTTGGTTCTGCGATTTTTCTATAGTTACTTTCTGTTGGTGGGATTTAATTTACTTTTTGATGTCTACTGTAAAGTTATTCGTTTATTTAAGTAGAGTATGGGTTATTAACACCAGTGAGGAGAGCGATTAGATTTGGAGGAGACGGAGCTTGAATATCAAGCAGAAGAATATGGTGGAGTAGATTATGCTGAGAAGGAATTTGAGCAGGTTGATGTTCAACATTAGACTGAGGAAGTGGAGGAAGAATTTGAATAGGCAGATGTTGCTGAGGAAGAAGAGGGCGATGTAGACGAGGAGGAGGATATAGATGATCTCCATGAGGATGAGAATAATGAGCATGGAGGTGAGGAACATGCTGACTTGGTATGTGCTGAAAAACAAGAGCATCATGATGCCTCCAAAATTTGCTCTTATTTTTATTATATATAATTTATTTTACTATTTGAACTAAACCCTGTGTCGACCTACTCCTCCCCCCTTCCAACAGCTTGCAACTATATTTACCTAGATTTTAGGAGAAATGAATGGTAAATAATCACGTAAAAAGCTTGAATATATTCAATCATTTCATATATTCTGTTTTCAGGTTAATAAAGTTTATGTAGATGGTTTTCCTGCTCCGTGGGATGAAGATCGTGTTAGACAGCTTCTCAAGAAGTATGGTGAAATTCAGATTTTAACGCTCCCCTGCAATATGCCATCTGCTAAGTGAAAGGACTTCTAATTTATCACATTTGACACCCACAATGCTACAATTTCATGTGACGAAAGTATAAACATTTCAGAATTGGGTGAAGGAGATGAGAAGGTTCGTAAATTTCATAAGGTCCTTCTCTGGTATTGTGGTCAGTGCCTTTGTTTATCCTATTATGTCATTACAGGCTAAAGTCTGTTCCTGGTCATCACAGGCTAAGAAAAAATGTTCATCATAGTGATTTCAATTCGAGGCATGGTGCTGCACGAGGCTTCAGAGGTCCTTAGGCACATCCACTTCCACCATGTAATCCCTGTAGGTCGGGACCTATAGTTTGTGCTGTAAAGAGGTCTTTTACATACGGGGATTGACAATTAGCTATGATTATGCCGCCGAGGGGAGGGCCTGTAGCTCCAATTTCAATATCATATGAAAGCAAACCACGAGGTATGTATCTATGTTCTAAACTGGTCAAACTATAAATATATTCGTTATGATCTTTAGGAGCGGAACCCGCATTATAGTTTAGTTGGTGCTAATACAGAGTCCTTGAATTGTTTTTGGATCAACTTAATTAAATTCTGTTACAAGTCTAAAATATTAATTTATTTAAGGCAAAAAATAGAATTTCTTAATTCTTATTAATTTTGAAATATATGTATCTTATTACCTAAAATTATAGCTGTAGGATGAAATCTATCAAAGCAAAACTACAAAACAGCTAAATTACAATTATTTTCGAACAACAAGGGTATTTTTTCAAAGAGCTTGTTTGCATCCAAATACGTGAGATACAAATGATTTCTAATGTAAATACACGAGGAATACTTTGTATTATGTACTTGGGACAATATTTCTCTTTTCCCAATTATATAAAACTACCAATCAGCTCAGTTGTAGTATATTATATTGAATTTAGCAAAGAAAAAAGTTAAATGCTATAGGGTATTGTTCCAAATTTTAGTGGGGCTCTGATGTGGATTTCTCCACAAAGAAAGAAAACAAGAAGAAAATGATATTTCAAAAGAACACGATCAATGAACTTTGAATCTTGAATTGCTTAGATCAATCCAGAAACTAAGTAATTTGAATGTAACATTCAAAACAATCCAGTAATTGAAGTTTAGAAGAAAGAAAAATTAATCTTAGTTTATCTCAGACAAAAGTTTTATATCATCCATTAAATTCTCCCAAAAGATTACAAGATATGAGTATATATAGGCTAGACAATAACCTAAGTCTTATAGGATTCCAAAAAGAAATTCAAGACCACCTTGAAAATTAGTTAATATTTGAATCCATCTTGGGAACAAATTTAAAATCCTAATCCAAATAAAAAATAGATAAATACTGAATCCAAATAGGAAAATAAAACAGTGCTTAAAACAAAAAAAAACCCTTTCAAGTGAAAGGTAAAAACTTGCAAGCCGTAATCTACTTAATATTTTTATAATAATCAACTACTTGTCCAAACTTCATTCGTCTCTCCTTTATTCCTTGTCCAAGTAAGCTTCATGACCCATGTTTGTGTGTGAGCACATATAGTCAAATCGCTTAGATTAACAATTATGCTTCTTCCAAACTCCACCACAAATTCCAACTCGAGCACATTCATATATAATAACATTAAATATGTACTTATTAGTATATTTATTAGTATATTCATTCCTTGATCCTCATCATTCTCCTATTCTGTGAAGAAAACTTGTTCTCAAGTTATAAAGTATTTAAGAATAAGCATACAGCGAGATGATTTCTTGTAGAACTTGAAAACTTCAAATTTCAATTCCATGACCAACATCTTTGGAAGTAAACTTGAAAGAACAAGATATTTTGTTGAACTAGGTGTGTTCAAGAAGTTGTCAATGCCTAGAGAATCAATTTGTTTCTCCATAATGATGTTGTTCTCCACTTTCTCAACGTCTTCAATGTAAAACACCTTCTTTAAGTCCTCCTTCTCATCAATGTCACTACAAATAGCTTTTTAGAGGTTCACTTATATGATTTTCTTCAACAATCAAAACATGCTCACCTTGAGACTTGCTTTTCTCATTCTTCTCTGTTATATCTTACTTTTGAACTTGTTTCTCCTTTTCATCAAAACCTGGTAGTCGCAGCATGTAAAACAGAAAACGAGAAATAATTTTCTTAGCAAAGGCCTAAAAACGTCATTCATGTGAACTTGGAAAGTAGCTGACCCATTCGTAAGCCTGAAAGGAAGCACCAGAAACTCGTAGTGCCCTTTGTGCGTCCAAAATGCTATTTTGGGGACATCTTCAACTTTCATTCGAACATGATGATAACCAAATTTTTAGTCCTAACTTCGTAAAGACAGCTGCTCCATGTAGCTCATCAAGAAGTTCATCTATCACTGGGATAAGATACTTGTCCGAAATTATAGATTTGTTCAATGCACGATAATCTAAGTAGAATCGCTAAGATCCGTCTTTTTTCTTTACTAATATAACTGGACTCCAAAAGGGGCTGTTGACGGTTGAATAATTCCTGCGTGAAGCATGTCCTTTATCGGCTGTTCTCTCTTCTCCCTTATGCACATGTGGATATTTGTATGGTCGAACACTTATAAGATTTGTGCCCTCTCTCAATACTATTTTGTGCTTTTCAGTGGCGGAGCCAGAAAGTTTTGAGTATGGTGCTAAAATAGAAAAAATTTGTAGGTAATATTATATATTTTGAGAAAAATTTATCACATCTCTTTAATATATTAATTCTAGCGGGGCTAGAAATCATTGTATGAAATTTTTGTATATAATTTTTACCATCCTAGTGGGACATGTTACTAAAATTTAAGTGAAAAAATTATAATTTTATAATAAATTAACAATAAAGTAATCTGAATACATAACATGGTTGGATTTTGAGACTTAAAAGATGAGAAACTGTGCTTAAACTTTGTTATTGAATTTTGAAATAAAAATTAATGATAGAACTTAATTAGACGAACAGGTGCGACTTGAGGTCTATGTTAAAGAAGTAAAAGTGGTAAAATAATAAAGTAGTTCTCTTTATTTAAGTTACATAGTACTTTTCCTTATATTTATTAAAATAGTGAATTTACTTGAATTAATTTAAGTTTTCAAATGTGAGACTACATACATATAAACTAATGAATAAATTATATAAACATTCTCCACTTCCATTCCTCATCATTCTCCCCTTGTTGGAGAAAACTAGATCACGAGTTTTGTAAAAGTCAAGAATCACGCAAGGATGAGATGGAACCAAGATGAAGCTCATGCTCTTCTTAGAAAACTGCCAAGGTGCAAAGAACTGAAACATTTACTCGTACACTACGTGTTCGGCTGCATGAAACATTTTCATTTGCTTCTTACTACAGGTTGGTATTTACTACTCATCGTTATGATGGCGTGGGTTGGGTGGAATCAGTTATACGTAGGGATGACAAAATAATTCGACCCGACGGATACCCGATTCGAAACTTGAAATTTTAAATTTACTGAACCCGAGTTTTTGAATTTGGATATGGATTCAATTTTTAAACCCAAAAATTTTTGAATTTGGATTTAGGTATATCGATCCGAAACCCGATCCGAAATCTGAAACCCGATCCAAACCCGAAACAAACCCGAAACAAACCCGAAACCTGAAAAAACCCAAATATATATATATATATATATATATATATATATACACACACACACACACATACATATATACTCCCTCCGTCCCACCCAATTCTTTACATTGGGGGACGGGGGCTCGGCACGCATTTTAAGGCTCCTATAAAGTACAATTCTCTAATTTTTTTTTTAAAAATTTTCATCTAAATAAAATAAAATGTTTAAATTTTTATAGAAGAAAAGAAAATTTTAAAAATAAATTATGAAACTATATTTTACAGTAGCCTTAAAATGCGTGCCAAGTATTGGAAAAAAACTGTAAAGAAATGGGTGGGACGGAGGTAGTATATAATTATTTATATATGTATATATAATTTAAAATATTACATATTATAATACATTTTATATAATATATATATATATATATATATATATTTATATAATTTTATATACCATACATTATATACAATATGTATATGTATATATATATATATATTTATATATTACTGTATAATTTTTAGAACATATATCTATATTTATGTTAAAACTTTTCAAACTATGTATCCAATCAAGAAAAACATCTCCACGAGTATCTCAATTGAATTCAGGAACCTCTAACTTTGCTCCTCTGACTCTTGATCCCTAGGCTTGTTTGCGGGAATTCTTTGTTTAGGCGGCTCTTTTTGTGGTTCACGACCAAGTAATAGATTCATACTATTCTGTATGACTGTCTGTTGTCTAATCTTAGTAGTCGTCTGCTCTTTTAACTCATCGATTGAGAGTTTAAACTCTGCATTCTTCTCCTCTTGTTCTTGAATATGCTCTTTAAGTATTGCATTAACCTCTATAGCATTCACCATTTTTTTCGGGGCAGGACTGTCAAAATCAGGTTAGGGCTCTTGTTTTGTAAATATGTGGGCTGGAACAGAATCAAGATGGAGTCTATTGTATATGTATGCCAAGTGTTTGATGCACTGAGAGAAAATAACCGGGTAAAGATTTAATGGGTGATATAGGTTGATTCAGCGGTCTGTAGTGTGAGGAACAATGCTGTTGGAGGCTATTGGCGGCTACTGGAGGCTGGCTGGTGGGGTTAAAAGTAGGGTTCTGGGGTAAAACAGTTCTCACGCAAGAGAATAAAACACAACTTTTCAATATCACAAAATAATTCTCTGATTTGATTTCAATTACCAATCAATATTTATAAGAATACTAAACAATATTTTCTAATTTAAATAGACCCTAAAATATAGCTATTCCTAATTTAATAAATCATTACTAATATAATTAAGTATATTTAGAATACTCTAACTAATAGGCTTCCAGAGCCTAAAATATTGTTCCCAAATAGTTTTTTGGACTTCTTAATGGGCTGTCCTGCATCAACCTCTATCATCTTATGGGTTATTATAAAGAAGCACCACAACAAGTATATCTCTCCTTGGTTTGGAACATAGGAATATAGTTGTAAATTGGGATGACCATGAATCAAAATATCAATTAAATTTCTAAAGAAACTCTATATTGTTGAAAAGCGTCATACATTTTCTCGCTTTTGTCTCCGCTACAAATCTAGATCTAATAAAAAGGGTGCTTAGGATGTGGAATACTAGTAGCTCATCTGTTGTGAATCTAGTGATTTGAGAAATTTTCATGTTTCTAAGAAGCCTTGTGTGTTGATTAAAGGATAAATATAACTTGGAATCTTATCAGGACCGGTTTTTATTGCCTGGTGCTTTGAATTGTTCTTTGGGTATACTATCAGATTATTGGTTCTGCCTAGTGCTATTTTTCTCTGTTGATGTTCATGGCTTTCTGGATATGTACTTGATAGAAAAGTGCTGATGGCATATTACTTTGCGGAATCACTTGTTCTTTCGTTTCATTTTGTGATGCGACACATTTAGCAACTTTTTTGGTTGTGATTTTTAGTGGCGACTAAGAAATTAGTTATATAATAGGTTAAAAGATCTTTAAGGGGCTTTTAAATAACTAGACGGGAGCAGCCATAAGTCGTATAGGAGAAATTGATTGAGTTTTCTAAGTAAAAATATTAAGTACTAGTTTAATATACATGTTTCCCCAGGCATTTTCTACATATTCGACATTTTGTGTATGATGTGTAATTTGAAATTAAATTGCATTTTAGAAATTATTTCTTGTGTTTCACTCATAATTAATCTGTCTTGCTTTCTAAAGAAATTATAAATTACAAAAATTAATATTGGCAGATGCATGTTTTCCCTTAGCCTCTTGTTTTACTAAGGGAAGAGAAAAATAAGAGTATTCCTAAGGCGAATTAAGGGAACAGACCTTTCTGTATACAATATAGCCCTTGAAAATTATAAAAATGAACTTTAGCTCACTTAAGAATTTCAAAAATTACAACTGCATTTTGGCTTCCTTAAATCGTTTTTTTGTTGGCATGCCACTGCCTATTTGCAACACAAAATTATATGTTTCACATTGTGATTTGGAGAGAGGTGATGATTAGCTGTTGTGACAAGCGAGTTCATGCAAATTTAGTGCTACCAGAGTTGCTGCCTTTCTTCCACATATATAAAGGGAAATGGATTGTTTGTACATCTTGCTTGCTGACAATAGGGCATGTTTGTTATGCTTGAGGTTAAATTCACTTGATCAGTCTATCTCTAAGATAACAACTTATGCTCAAATAGACTTCGGTTGTGTTTACTTGGTGAGAATGAATGGGGAAGGACTGGAATATGTAGAAGTAAATAGTGTGGAGATGATAGTGAATAAATATCAGGGAGTAAAATTTTTTTATGATGAAGATTTTAGAGTAAATGAGGAAGAAGTAGCATTCCTTTCAAATTGACGGGGTTGAAATTAGGAAAAAAATGAAGGAATAAAAAATATAAACATTTTCCGCAATATTCCACAATAGAAGTGCAAATCTCATTCCATTCCATTTTAGTAAGCACAACCTTATAATTGAACCTTGCGGAACAGACAATAAGATGTAAGCGATAAATTTTAAGTTGAACTATCCAAACCGATAATGAGATTTAAGTTCTAACCTAACAGCTCTCAAAAGTTAATAACTTGTAAGGATAAATAAGATGATCACTTCTAAAATATAAAATGAATTAAAAAATAATTATAAAAAATAAGCCAAACAGGCCCTAGATATTTTTTTTACATATTCGGGGATAAAAACTTGAGGTATATATATATATATA
>PHNY01217309.1:0-10448 GCA_003724115.2 Anethum foeniculum
TTGCAGACCCACTGACTAAGACTTTGGTGCAGCAGAAGCACGATGGTTATACTAGTTAGATACATGGGTGATTGGCTCTAGTGCAAGTGGGAGATTGTTAGTGTTTGTGCCCTAGAGACAACAGAATTATGTTTTAGTATAAGACATTTGGATTATTAAGTTCATGCTCTATCGATTATTTTCTTTTATAATTTATTAACTCTTAATTTATTGTGTTATAAATGTTAGATTAATAAATGTCCTTGGAATATGATATGAATTCTATATCTCTAAACACGTGACTTAGAAATGAGATTATGAGAATAGTATCAATATTCCTAAAGATCCCTAGTCGAGTATTATTATTATGGGATAATAATAATGCATTAAGACTGGTGTGTTTGTTGACTGATGATCACATCTCAATGATCATAGGTATAGTGATACTAAAGTCGAAAACACAGGCACATGTAAATGTACATGGTGCTGGATTGACCCAATGTGAGATTCTACATATCTGTTGTGTCATAAGTAATTCTCATAGTGATAATGATCTAATGGTCCTTAGACTTGAAATAATTATATTTCTATATGAGAATTAATGTACTTTGATTATATTAAAAGTTACCTTTGACCGTGTAATGATAAAAGTGTATTTCGGGTATATTATGAATCATATAAGATATATGAATGATCTAGAAAGGATTTAACCCTCCTATTTTAGGAGTGATATTATTAGCCTCTTGTGTGAGCTAGACTATGAAATGCGTGGTCGCGCTCAAATGTTGATTTGATATGATAGTCTACTCATTGATCAAAGAAACTTGGATTTTACTATGAAGAGGATGACACATAACATGCCTCGAGTTTAATCTATAATATGTGGTTAAAGGGATTATATTACATTGTACATTATTCATGAAATGTTTAATCGATCCCCGATTTAATTATTATTACTTGGGTAGCAATGATGTATTATTAGATGCCGCTCTTTGTTTATAATTTTAATATGAGATATTAAAATTATTGCCAACGTAATAATAACCTATAGGGTCGTATAAAGAATGCTTGAAGGATTATTTAATTTAAATTCAGATTTACATTAAATTAAAGTAATTCGAATTATTTATAATATTAATTAAATATGATTTAATTAATTTGATAAATAATGATAATCGTATTTACCAATATTAATTCTGAAATTTATTTGTTAGATAATTAAGTGAGACTTAATTATAAAACTAATAGGAATTTCAAATTAATAATAACTCGTAATTAATTAAGAGTTATAATTCATTTTTCTTCTCTCTATATAATATCTCTTGTGGCTGATTTTAAGGTTAAGACTTTATTAGAAACCCTAGCCACCAAGAGAGAAAAGAGAGAGAGGAAGAAGAAACGATTTTTTGTGCTAGTACACATCTGATCCTTGATTTCAAGCATTCATGTGGATACTAATAGAGCGTAGATCGCGAGAGCGGGATGCGTGGTGATTGAACAGGCTTTGGATCTCCATTGTGCTTCCATTAATGAACTGTTAAAGCTTCTTAAGGTAACGAAAGGATCCACAAATCAAATATCTGTTTTTCGCATGGATCCTACGTTTGAGTTTCGTTAATTCTTGTTTTTACGATTTTAATTTACGTTTTTCGCTGTGTTTGATGCCTCGAAACCCAGCAGTTTTAATGACACTTATGACAGGTTTCTTACACTACTGCATAAGCCTTCTTGGCTTGAGCTAAGAGGCTCTTGGTCTGTAGCTTTATCTTTGATACTTGATGTGTGAGTTACAAGGTCTCCTTCTTAGCATCAGTTACAAGTTTATCAGTCTTTGTCAAATCAGAGTTTAAGACTGTGTCTTCTCCACTCCTTTAATATGGAGTTTCTTGTGTGACCTGGTCTTCAGTGGCTGTTACACCCCTTTGAGGTGCAGGTTCTTGTGCTCCAGACCCTTGCTTATAATCAGAATCCTTGAAGATTCTAGCTATTTTAGCTCTTTTCAACTCTGAATCACATGCCCTCTTCTTCTGAATAACAGACATTATTGCTTGGACTTGATCAGATGTAACTTCAATCTCCATTTGCTTCTTTGAAGATGGAAAAGGAGAATCAGTGATTTTAACTACAGCCTTTCCATCCTTATCACTCCTTTGGTTTTGAGATATGGCTACAGTTTCGGGTCCACTTGAAAAGTAATCAGTAATTGTGGCCTTTTTGACCTGATCAGGTTTTAGAAGCCTCTTCTTCTTAACAACTGGCCTTTGAATGCTGACATCATCGGTGTTTGATGGTGCCTGGCCAGGATCTCCACTAGTGACAACTGGGGATTTATCGGACTTTAGATTTTTGAATTTGGATGACAATACAGCATTGTAATAACCAGAATTTTTGACATCGGCAAAAGTTCTTTATGAATAGTAATCTTGAGGTTTAATAAAAACTTTTGCGACCACACCTTATACAATTTACCAAATTAAATTTTCGAGTTGATATTGAGACTTTACGTTACGAATGAGTGTAAGTAAACGCCATTAGTTTTTGAAGAAACCCAATATTTAAAATGGTCGTATCTTACGAATTACCGAAGAATATAAATAGTATACTACGACCGGGAAGCTTATAAAAACAAAGGCATGAACTTAACCGCACTAGGGACTTTAATGCATAGAGTTTACGATAGAGTAGTATGTCACCAAAACGACTACGATTATTCAACGAACTTAAGTAAGTCAATACGAGAGGAAATGAATTGTTAGTGCAATATATATACAAGCCCATGCAAATTTCATGCAAGCTAGTAATTGGTGACAATCTATAAAGCAAATCTAGTAATCTAAAACCTAGCCAAGGAAGCTTTCACTTGAAGCCAAGATTCAAGAAGCTTCCTCGTGGAGACTTGACAAATTCATGTGTTTACCAATACCTAGCTTGGAAATATTGGATGCATCTCATCTATACACTTTATACATACACATATACATATCATTTTTCAACCAACACAAAACTAAAAAAGCTAGCAAAAGCTCTCTCATTCTCTTTCTTCAAAACTGCGCAGCAAGATCAATCGTGAAAGAAAAATTTATAACTCATGATTTAATTATTTATAAATCACCAAATGTTTACCAAAGTTTCTTCATATCATGGGTAAGGTAATTTTAAATTTTCATGCCCATCCATGGATTTTTCAAATTTTGAAAAATGTTTGAAGATGAGGGTGAATAGTAACTCCGAAAATTTTTAACTTATTTTCTTGATTTCTTTTGCAAGTTTAAGGATGATGAATATAGATCAGGGCTCTCTTAAGGCTTAAAAGCACTTTTTATTATGTTTAAAGATCCAAGAAGTTATAACCACTCACCCACCCTTTGATTTACCTGAGTTATAAGCTTGAGTTTAAATTATGTTTAAGTATATAGTGGTTCATGGAATTTGGATTGAAAATGGTTAGATCTTGATGGTTAATTGTTATAGGTCGATGTTGGTAATGATTTCATATAGTATATGGACTGACCTTGCAAGAATTATGGTGGAAATGATGGTGGGTTGTTGTTAATGGATTTAACAAAGTTAAAAACCGGGAATCGTTAAGCGTATAGCCGTCGTAATGCCCGTTTGATTTTAGGCCTATTTTAAACAAACTTTCCAAACTAAAAGACTCATATTTTTGAACACCACTTCCTATTAATGGAAATATATTGTTTTTTAGTTTGTAATCATATTAATATTGTGTCGAGATGATTTACAGTTTAGGACAAAAGTCCGTTTTAGTGGAAATCCCGCAAGTGAACCAAACTTCTGATTAAACTCAATTTGATGGTACAAACGAGCCCGTTAAACATGGTTAAAAATTATGTGAAATGGTCAGTAGATGAACTATATAAGGAGGATGCCCTCTGCAAAATTTGAGCTTAAAATATTAAATTTTCGATTTTATAAAAATGTTGGAATGGAAGTTGTGCAGTGACGCTATGTAGTGCATAGCTACTGAATAGCCACAGTCTGTTCTGTTAAAAGTAGAAAATGAGCCTTATAACCAAAACCAGTTTCTTGTTTAGTCACAAAGTAAAAGTTCTCTAGATCGTGCACGCGAAGATGGTGTGTCGATTGAGTTAACGGTTAATGAGTTATGAGCGTTTTAGTAAAACTTGCGCAAATAGTAAAACTCCATAGTTGACCGAACTTCTAAAATGCTTTTCACCTATTTAAATTCATTTTTTCAAATCGAAACTTTTATGATAAATATTAAAAATACCCAAGAGCCTCCTTGAGGTGGTTTAAGATTTAAATATTAATTTTTCGATTTTTTAAAATGTTAGGGTGCAAATCGCGTAATAGTGACTCAATGTAAAATCAACTATGGAGGTACTACTTTGACCACTCGTTTTGGCTAAGTTATAAGAATAATTTGGAGTCGATCAAAAAAAAAAATTGTTGAGGATTATAAAAATAACATATTTGTGTGTAGAACGAGATTATAAACAGATAGTAAAAGGTATGAAATGTCGTAAGTTTAGTGGATTTGAGTGAGAGTGAAAGTCAATTAGAGTGAGTCTATTTAGGGTAAGTGGACCATTGACCAAACAACTAATCGAGGTTATATTATGTCTTGGTAGAGGTTCCAAGACTAGAAGGGGAACATTGTGATAGATCTTGGACATCAGGCAAGTTTTCAAACCGTACTTTTAAGAACTGTTGTGTTGTGAATGTTTTAAAACACTGTGATATATGCATGTTGTCATATTACACTATTTTACAAATTGTGACATATTGTAACGTATGATATGATGTTGATGTTGGTATATGTAATATATCGGTTTTCAAATGATAACGCTAAGGATGTAACATGGTTTGACATATGTACTCTAGACCGAGAGTCGGTCAGTAAAAAGTTGATTGGAAACCCGGAGATGTTCCGGAGACGTTTTTAAAACAATATATAATGATTTCATAAATACTATGGATAGTTCAAAGTATTAAACTTTACATGTAGATCAGTGGATTATCGTTGAACAACTAGTTTCAATATTTAATATTATTTGAATAATTCTTTCTTTTAAAGGTTTAATAATCATTTTTATTTTCATAAATGTATTGATAATCTTATCAAATACTTTGAGAAAATATTGTTCAAAATAACGAATTGCATATTTTAATATTCATTCGAAAAAGAAATTATTATTTAATAATTATTTATTAAATAAATAAATGGTTATTTAAAAGTGGGTATTAAATAATAAAGTCATTAATTATTAAATATGTATTTAAGGTTTGAAAATGATTTAAAATCATTAAAACCTATTTTAAAATATTTTTGACTTCCGAAAAGGTGCTAAGTAATTTCAAAACCTTCGGCAAGGATTTCATAATAAATTATAACTTATTTGACTAAGAAGTCAAAAGAGACTCCCCCTTAAATATTTATTGGTTGGCAACGGTCAACCCGCATTTTATATAGTGCTTTCTCAAAACTCTGAAAGTACATAGTTATGGATATATGAAGATAAATATACATATACTCCAAGTTATAAATAAGATAAGACTATATCTATCAACAAGCAATACGTGGGGAACTTAGATGCTAGTTCTAAATAAATGATAGATTATTTGAAAGACAAGGAGGGGTAGACTCCAGTACTTCGTGTGATGGGGAGACTACCAGTGATATCGCATGCGAAGGTACCTTGAGTACTGAGGAACATGTGAAGTATGTGCAAAAACCCTAGAGAAATGGGACATATAATTAAAAGGCCCGGATGCGATCAGGGTGACAATGTCGTCCTTCTACTAGTAGAAAAGGTTACATATTTTCCGATATACGACTGTTCATCGTATAGCAGTGGCTCGGTGAGTCCTATCCTTCCAATTGGAATTGTTGTGTAATACTGTAACTAAAGTCTAGGTGCTTAGTTACTGATAGTATTGGCAAGATATTTTGAAGATATGATTTCTCGAATGAGTTAAAAAGATGTTATACCACTGAAATTATATTTTGTCAACTATACGATAAAGTATGGAAGTATAATTTATTTTAACAGTCATTTTCAAAACTGTTTTATACTATTGCTGAGCATTATTGCTCACTCTTGCTTTCTTTCAAATATCACAACACAATAGATAACCAGTATGTCGGTGAGGAAGTTAATCATCTGCAGTCACGTGGAAAACGCATAGACTTTCCGTAAACTCCTTGCAACTTTGCCTCAGGTGGGCCAGAGCATTCAAATAGATTACAATTTTTATTAGAAATGATCATAACTTCATGTAGAGGTTGTGAGTAATAGTGTGAGATCCTGGAAAGTGCATTTCGTTTGTAATAACATATGTTACTTGTTTTACATCGTTTCTAAGGCTATAACTTGTGTGTGAGAGAGATTTGGGATCTGTGATATGGTTTCGTTGGATTATTGAATTAATACAGGCTTCACATGATTGGATGGATGCGTGACGACCCAGATTCCTGACCCTGAATTTGGGGGCGTTACAAGCATTGTTATCTACAATGTCTGAATCTGTAAATTTAGCCACAAGCTTCCTCTTTTTAGGAGATTTAGGCTTTTTGGTGGTAATGAAAGCTTGTGTTATCTTCCCTTCTTGTTTCTCCTTATCAGTGTGTGTTGGTTTGGGAGAAAACCTAAGTCCTGATTGCTGTTGTGCAGCATCAAACTTTACTTGCTTCTTTTATTTTACAACATGTGCCTTTTGGGAGACGCCTGGGGTGGCTTGTGTTTGGGGTTCTGTTTGGGATATTGAGCTTGGGCTAGTTGCACGGGGTTCCCTTCACTTATTTCTTGCAAAATAGCTCCCTGAACACTATTAGGAATGTTCACAGTAGGCAAGTGCTGAATCAACAAATGCCCGGCCTCTGCAGGAAGTCTCAGATTGGGAATCTGAACTTTCTTCTCATCCCGAGAAACAAGGTCCTTAAAGGCCCTTCTGTTCAGTCTGAACATTGGGATCTCATCAGCAGTAGCAATTTCAATACTAGGGAAACAGCGAGTAAATAAAAGCTAACAAAGTCTAGAGCAATAAACAGTTCTTGTATCAGCAGATAATCTATCACCAATAAAATAGAGAAGTACCCTACCAAAATTATAGTGAGTATTATTAACCAGAGAATACCCTATTTATTGACTCATAATTGGCAAGGCATCAAAATTTGTGTACTTTGGAGAAGGCCCTTGTGATACAGTCGAAGTAGAAGTTAAATTCTTTCCTTAGACCTGACCTCTTCAGTTGACCCAGCTTGGCCAAAGAACCTTCGTACCATATTAGGGTCAATAACTGTCTCATGTCATCATCCCCAATGAGAATTGTATAGTTGTCATGAGTGGGTTGATGAAGAGCCTCCCTGACAGTTTGTGGAGTCACAACCCTTTCTTCATCTCCATGTGAAAACACAATACTATGTGTTCTATGGTCACCCCCATCATCAAACTCGGCAGTCCTTCAAAACTCCAAGACCTGAGCACCTGAAACAACTGATGGGTTTGTCAAAGCAAAACCCACTTCTCTATTTCGAATAAGATGAAAATTAGCTTCCACTCTTGCATTCTCCAATATAGCAACATAGTTGTTAGTAACAAAAACTACAAAGTAGACGGAACAAACATATAATGTTAGGTCCAAATGTACATACAGAGGGGGGGTGAATGTATGTTCTTCATTTTTCGAACTTAAAGCAGCGGAAAATAAAACTTAAAACACACACACAAAGTTTCCGGGGTATAATTCTTTGATTAAGAAATTAAACCTCTAAGGGCTGCTTACACTTTTGAATATGAGAGATTCAAAGTATCAAAAAGAAAGCTTCAATACAAGATAAGCTATGAAACTATGAAGACTTCATATCACTCTAAAAAGCTAAAGCTTTTATCTAATGATAATCAATACAATGTATAAAAGCTATAACTGATGAGTGCTATCAGATGTGTAAGTCTTGGTTGGTGAATAGACAAACTGACATGACCTCTCCTTGTCAAATCACTGTATAAAGAAAAGCTTCCTCGAATTTGCAAGAGCTTCGCTTTTTTAATGGTTGAGAGATTATGAATATGTTTGCTACGTATTGTTTATATAGCTGATAGGTGGTAGGTGAATGACTTGATGATGTGGCACGCTCCTGTCCATGTAAATTAAGTCCACAGCTACCAAATTATCCTTGGTTGCGCATGTGTAACTTCTGTAGTCTTTATACTTGAATAACAATTATAATTCGAGGAAGTGGCGCCAAGAGCTAAGTTTATGACTTAGTTTAAGAGGCATGATGTCTTGGTTGCGCCTCCTAGTAGTGGTCCAAGCCATGGTGGCGCCTAGAAGCATGAAAGTACTTAGATTATGCAAGGTCAAGGCCAAGTTGCGCCTACTAGAAGATGTTGTATGTAGGTGGCGCGTAGACTTGCTTCTTGCCTTAGAATATCTTCAAAACTCTTTCATGTTGCGCCTAGGATGGCTCAGGAGCATCATGTGGCGCCTACAAGGCCACTAGGACTTAGATTATTCAACAAATGAAGCCAAGTTGCGCCTAGGACAAGCCAAGGGCTCCAAGTGGCGCCTAGAGCCATCAAACCACCACTTTTGACTTAGTTTTTCATATCTNATGGCGCCTACTAAGGAACACAAGGCATTCCTTACTTAGATTCTGAGCTCTTTAGATGGAGGTGGCGCCTACTATGACCTTGGAGAGGATTGGTAGCGCTTACACCTTCCAATGGAACACTTTGACTTAGTTTCTGGAGGCCTTGTCCACTGAAAAGCTGTTCCGTCTTCTCGTCTTCTCCTCGAGTCTTCGTACAAACTATTCTACAATCTTCTTAGGTAAAAACACTCACTTGACAATCATTCTAATGATGATCCTTAGTTTCCCTTCACGGATCATTGACGCCTAGTGCAATTGGTCTGGTTCATAGATGACTAGTTCCGCTCTCAGGCCTTCGAATCATGAACTCTTCAAAACATTGTCAAGTCTTCTACCACATAAAAACAACTTCACTTAGAATCCTTTAGGTCTTCACACTGATCATACTAACTGCTACAAATGACTTCAACCTTATTACTCCGTTGCCTGAACATGTTAATGAACTTCAAACGGTCTTCTATTGACGCCTTCTTCATTGCAGCTACTAGGATCTTTGTGTATATACCCTGACTTCAATCTATACTGATTCTTAGTGGAACATAGTATTATTTTCAAGTCCTTGTTCTATGTTTATTTATCCAAACCAGTATTTTTGAGATAACATATCCAGCTTCAATCTAGCTCAACAATCTCTCCATATTTGACTGTTACACCTGACTGTCAAATAACCATGGAGAAGCAACAGTTTTGAGGATAACTCAACTAACTTCAAAAATAGATCTTCAATCAACTTCTAAACATTCAGCTCTGGACTTGTAAATAATGTTATCTTATACCTTCTGCATCTTCTATAAACCTTCAGCTTCAGCAGAGAACTGATTCTTCTCTCCCTTAGGTAAAATTGCAGACAGATACGTTTCTTCTTTAAAACTTCCTTATATCTCCCCTTCAGGTGAAACTCCCCCTAAGTTGAACTTCCCTTCCATATGAGACATAAAAAACATTTCCACAATACTTCTTCAATCTTCAGATCTTCCCATAAAATTCAAATATAGTATTTGGAACTTGGAACCAGTAACCAATAATAATCTCTCCCCCTTAGTCTCTCCCCATTAGATAAAGAGAAAGATAAAAAGAACAGATTACTATTTTTGTAACCCTTTAACCCCTTCTCCCCCTTAGTTGAGTAATCCTTCAAAGTGTATCAGAGAATAGATCTAGTCCTTCTAAAGATTGTGGAAGGAACAGAATTATCAACCAAAGTGAGAAGAGATTATGATATGTAATCATTTCCTCACAGTGCAAGTGTGTGATTTCGGTTTAGTGATCTCACAATGTGTTTCACTCCACTCTACACTCAAGTGTTTGTCACTCAGGCTCACAGTGTTTCACTCCACTCAGAGCTCCAAACATCCAAGTATGCCTGCAAGGAAATCCTTTTCATAGAAAAGTTGCCTTCCACCTTCAAGGATGGAAACTCTCCGTCAAGAGATTCAGAAATTTTCCTTCTGAGAGGGGAAATTGGGATTCTTTTCAGTGGCAGACTTCCTGATATCCCTCAACTTCTATGAAGAAGTATACCTCATAAACTGGTCAGATGAAATCTGAGTCATCATTCACAAGTTACAATTTTGACTTAAAGTCAAAATCATATCCAGACTTGAATTCTGGTAAGCTAATCAATGATCAATGATATGCCATTAGGGATCAGAGATTTCTTAATATGTCACTGAAGACATATATCAAAGATAATGGGCTTAGGATAAAATCCAAAGGTCCAAGATCAACATTTCAACTATTGTCATTGACCTTGAAATGGTTTAACAACAATTGCTACGTCAATACCTTCCTTGTGTGTGAATCTCACTTGTGCATAGAAAATATTTAGATTCAA
>PHNY01217357.1:4177-16708 GCA_003724115.2 Anethum foeniculum
GTATGAAAAAAAAATTCGAAATAAGTCGATAAGTTGATAAGTTGTATTTTGCCAAACAGGCCCTTAATGCCCATTTTAGAAATCTTAAAATAAGTAACTTATGACTTAAAATGAATAAGTGACTTATAAGTGGTAAGTAGATAAATACTTATAAGTTATATAAGTGTTTGGTATATTTCAGAATTTTTTTTTACTTAAANNTTTTTTTTAAATATAATTATCTTAGTTCGTGAATTATAAGTTAAATTAACATTTCAAAACATTGTGCCAAAAAAAAAAAACATTTCAAAACATATTTTTAAAAATTAAAGTTAATAAAAAAGCGAAAAATTGAAATAAGTTCAGAAAAAGTACGTCGTTACCAACATTCAACTTATCAGCTTATAAGTTGTAAATTTGACTTATAAATTGAGCTGACAAACGGTCATCGATAAGTACTTACGGACTTATAAGTCAATAAGCCAACTTAAATGAGATGCCAAACATGCCCTTAGAAATAAAAGTATATGAGCTTATTATTCAACAAATACGTTTCAAAGTTTATATGCACAGGGAATTAATAGGCTCTTTCCCAGTTTTCTCCCATGACTATTCTACATGCTCCTCCTAAAAAATATCAACATTTTTTATACAAACAATTATACGCATTTTATACCCACGTGTCTAAGCCAAACTATAATATTTTTTAATGCGATACCAAGCTATACAAAAACAGGAGAGTATACCTACTCCCTCCGTCCCACCAAGTTCTTTACGCTGGAGGATGGAGGGCTTGACACGCATTTTAAGGCTTATAAAAAATATAGTTATATAAATTTTTTTAAATTTTTTTTCTTCTGTATAAAAATATAATAGTTTAACTTTTATTCAGAAAAAGAAAATTTTTAAAAATAAATTATGGAACTATATTTTATAAAAGCCTTAAAATGCGTGTCGAGTGCACGGTTCCCAGCGTAAAGAATCTGATGGGACAGATGGAGTAAAAAATAGAGTAAATCTATATTTTAGACACCTAGCACATAAAAAATTCATGAAATAAGTACATATGACACTTTTGTGAAAGTGATGTTATTAGCTTTATAATTGATGTAACTTGAATTGCTCGAGATGTTGTTATAACATTTTTTAATTAAAGAATTTGAATATTCTTTATGTTAAGCGATTTGAAAACAAAACAACTATTTATTTAGTTTGTTTTTTTATTCACAATTAGATTGAAGAGTTGACCGTTCGAAGATTTATTCCGTTTTTTAATGAATTTTTTGCTTGTTTGTCAAAAAAAATAAAATAAGTTAATATATATATTTTTGTTAAATGTTTATATATTTTTTAGAAAATCAAAAGCTTAAAATATAGAATTTATTAGATATTAAAACTTTGAATGCGGATTAATAGTAGCATAACTGTTTCAAAACATATAAAAGTATTACTCTCTCCGTCCCAGCAGGTTGTTTACGCTGGGGGAGGGAGGGCTTGACACTCATTTTAAGGCTTATAAAAAGTATAGTTCTATAATTTTTTTTGAATTTTTTTCCTGTATAAAAATATAATAGTTTAACTTTTATTCAGAAAAAGAAAATTTTAAAAATAAATTATGAAACTATATTTTATAAGAGCCTTAAAATGCGTGTTGAGTGCACGGTTCCCAACGTAAAGAAGCTGATGGGACAGAGGGAGTATTATATTAATAAAAATGCCAAATTTAGGAAACTCTAATATTATGAAATTTATATTACAAAAACACGTCCGTGTGATATACAAAATTACAAATACGCCACTACACTAATTGATTCAAAATCGGTTGCTTCAGTTTGAAGTACAAACACGAAAATGCTAGTCTTTAATTTGTTTCACTCCCATTCTTATCTTTATACTCTTTTTTGGATTTTCCTTTTAATCCTTTATATTTTAAAAAATTTCAAAAATAATTACTTTTATAATATAAAAATTAATAGCATCCACTACTTTCTTCTACTGTACTTAATATAAAAACATTTGCAAAAATACGGTGCAACCAAAATCAACACCAGATATGCAATTAGTTGCACTGAGTTTTTTGGTTGCATTCGAAGTTGATTTTGGTTGCATTCGAGGTTGATTTTGGTTGTATGGGGTCGCATACCCGCATAGGTTGCATCTGGTTGAATCGAGTTGCAGAAAAACCGTATTTTTTCAAAAAAAAATATTACAAAATTGTATTTTTACAAATAAAAATTTTAAAAAAATATGTTTGCAATTTTTTTAAAAAATGATAGTATTTATGCAAAAAAAAAAATTTAAGCTTTGGGAAATTTTCAAAAAAAACCCTATTTTATAATAGGTCCGGTCACTTTGCTCTTTTTTTTATTTTTTTCATTAATTTGTCATGACCAATCAATATCTTAATATATAAAACCAATATTTTGATCTGCTTATATAGATGGTAGGTGGTAGGTGAGTAGCATTGAAGACGTGGCACGCTCTCGTCCAAGTATTTTGAATTAACAGCTTTCAATTTGTACTTTGTTGCGCCGGAAATATCTCTGAAGCTTTAACACTTGCATGAACATTAAAGTATGGAGTTGTGGCGCCTAGAGTGACATTCAATGACTTAGAAACATAAACGTAGGTCACTTGTTGCGCCTAGAGTGAAGCCACGAAGTGTGGTGGTGCCAAGAAGCATTTTAGGAGGTTTTTAACTTGATTTTGACCAAGAACTACTTAAGTGGCGCCTAGAGAGCAAAGGAATGAAGTAGTGGCGCCTACAAGGAGCTTGTAGCTTTATTTTAGCACCAAGTCAAGTCCATGTTGCGCCCAAAGAGTGAAGCACAAACCCTAAGTGGCGCCTAGAGCCATAAGAGATGCACTTTTGACTTAGTTTTTTCAATATTCACTTCATGGTGGCGCCTACTAGTGCAACCAAGTGACTTAGTACTTAGTTTTTGATGCACTAACAAGTAGGTGGCTCCTATTATGGCCTTGTGCATCCCTAGTGGCGCCTAAACCTTCCAATAAGTCATTTTGACTTAGTTTCTGGAGGCCTTGTCCACTGAAAAACTGTTTCGTCTTCTCATCATCTCCTCGAGTCTTCGTACAAACCATTCTGCAATTTTCTTAAGTACAAGTACTCACTTGACAATCATTCTAATGATGATACTTAGTTTCCCTTCACGGATCATTGACGCTTAGTGCAATTGGTCTGGTTCACAGACGACTAGTTCCGCTTTCAGGCCTTCGTACCACCAACTCTTCAAAATATTGTCAAGTCTTCTACCATATATAAACAACTTCACTTAGAATCCTTCAGGTCTTCACACTGATCACACTAACTGCTACAAATGACTTCAACCATATTACGCTGTTGCCTGAACATGTTAATGAACTTCAAACGGTCTTCTGTTGACCCCTTCTTCACTGTAGTTACTAGGATCTTTGTGTATATACCATGACTTCAATCTGTACTGATTCTTAGTGGAACATAGTATTATTTTCAAGTCCTTGTTATAGGTTGTTACCCTAACCCTTGTTATAGGGTTAGGGTTTGCTATTTTGGGATGGCTGAGATCATATAGATTATTTAATTTCAATCAAGAGCGAATATTGAATTCTCTCCATTTCGCCAAAGATTGCTTCATTTCATACAATGTGCCTACGTACCCCTATTTATATGGGATCAAGCCAAACGTAGTTCTTAGGGAGTAAGAAACCAATATGGGCTTGGTTTCTCCTTTCTAAAGCCTATAGGATCGGGGCCACCACCTTTAGTGAAATCGTCATGGGCCTTAGGAGCCCAGCTACTTCCTCGGAACGTGACGGCCAAGTCATTGACCCGATATTTTCAGAGTCAATACCCGCCTTGAACCACAGAGAAGAGATAGCTAGTACAAAGGACTAGCCCTGAGATTCACTAAGGGGCGACGCCATTCGACCTCCCTAACAAGCGAGTCCTATTAGCGAGATGGGGCATAATCCTCTTCCAAAACTGCAATAACAGTTGTTCAAATAATTGGTTTAGGAGAGGCTTAAAAGTCACCTTTTGGCGACGCCTAATTTTGGCTTTTGGGTGAGGTCTAAAGTCTTTAGTGTCATCCTGATAGTTATTTGAGGATGTTCCCTACTTTTTGGACCCAAAAGGGCGAGACCCTTTCTAAGGGAGAGGCTTCCATGTAGTGAGAGGACTGTCACATGTCCCAAGGCTTTAATCTTAGATGATGTCTAAAGGGCGACACTCTCATTGAATGGGCGAGGTCGGTACCTTATTGGGCGAGGCCGATTCCGTATTAGGCCTAGGTCACATGTCTCCTTATTTACCGAATGTAGTGATTGTCTCCTGTGATGAGAGCGTGGTCCATTAGATGTAATTTCCTGAGCTTTTCTCTTTTATATGGATTGGGTCATCCTAATTCAATCAAGTTTGGGCGAGGTCCAAAACCGACTTTAGGTGGGGCCCAAAGCTTACTTTAGGTGAGGCCCAAAGTTTACTTTAGAAGGGACCTAAAACTCAAATGTCATCCAGATAGTTATTCGGAGAAAACACATTCCCCTGGGCCCAGATTTGGGCGATGTCTTTTTCCTTTTTACCTTTGGGCGAGGCCCATTACCTCTACGTCTTTACCTTGGATAAGGCCCAATGCCTTCAGTTTTGGGCGAACCCACATACCTTTGGAAGACGCCAAACCTTAAAATACTTTTTTCTATTCAAATGATTTCCCCCTTCTATCCGGGTCGGATCCCTAGATTTGGCGGATGTCTCTTACGATGGTGATATAGATTTTGGGTATAACAACTAACCCCAGTTTCTTGCAACAAGTATATGTAAAAGAAACTAGCTTATTCTTCTTGAATTTTCATAATTTATAAACTAGTTATATTTAAAATCTAATAATTTATATAATGATCAAGAAGAATTCATAAAATTAATCAAATTTAAAAAAAAAAATTAAAAATCAGACTGCTCACATGCCTTGTAGATGATTTAACAGGGGATTAATCGATAAAATAGGGGTTTGTACAACGATGCTCATGCTCGTGAAAGATTGTAATGTATTAAAAAAAGTAATTGCAATCTAGACATGAGAATAATAAAAATGGAAACTTGAATGTTAAGGAATTCCGCTTCTACTTATGGCCGATAATGGTGTGAATAAGAACATTCTGTTTTCTTCCCAACAGCCCCCGAAACGTGTAAAGGGCTTTCGGCCCAAATAAGTTATAAAGTTGGATTACCTAAATATGCACAATAAACATTGTTCCATAACTACTTTATTGAAATCATCAAGATGCATATGTAAACCATTATTGATAAAAATAATGGGATCATATTTTCATTTTAAATTAAATAAGTAACATATGCCCAAACATAGAGCTGTAAATGAATCGAACTCTGGATGAATTTTTGACAAACTCAAACAAAATCTTAATGAACCGAACAATATTTGGTAACTTTATCGAAAAAAATTTCTTTTCCAAACTCGAGTTCGGTAATATTCGAATCGAACACAAACTGTTCGCGAACATAGCGAACCGAACTAAACTGTTCGTGAACATAATATATATATATATATATATATATATAAAATGTTATCTTGACTTTATTTAATGTAAAAAATTAGAGCCAACTATTAATTAAATACTTTCGACCAATATAATATATATTTTAAATAATTACAATACATATTATGGATAATATATATTATATATACATATAATATTATAAATATCCTATTTTTGTCAAACTGAACTCGAGCTTAACAAACGAGTTGAATTCGAGCCAAAAACAAACCAAACTTGAGTCGAACACCTTAAATGTTCGGTTCAGTTCATTAAGATTATCAAATAAAAAATGTTGTTCAAACTCTTGTTCGATAAGGTTATCGGACGAGCTTATAGAACTCGAACCTGGACGAGTTTAAGGAACAGTTCTGTTCATTTACAGCCCTACCCAAAAGCCATCAGAGCATAATCACTATAAACATAATAGGAATTCAAAGTATTCCTAAAGCTAGTAGAGTTAAAATTCACAGGGTAACAACATTTATTGTCAAATACAAAAACTCCAAAATGAAGACTAAAGTGATAGGAAAACTTATTTGCCTTTTTCTTTTGAGACATAATGATCCATCTGTTCTTCATCCAGTATTGTTTTCCCATATCTTCACTGGTTCATTCGTGAATGAATCCTGTAACTTCATATCGTGTCCCTTTCAAGCCCACCAATCTCCAAGATTTAAAGTATAATGAAAACTAAGTTATGGAGAAATTTTGTGTGTGTGAGGAGTTCAATGTTTGATTTTTCAAAATTGAAACATTTAGAGTATGAATTATTCATATCAATAAATAAATCTCCAAATTCAGGACTTGAGTTAACAAGAACATTACAATAAGAAGGTTTTTGATTTTCAGAAAGTAATGTGCAAGTGAAAACCTACGTGAATAAGAAAAATACAAGGTACAACTAGATTTTGAGATATTAGGAGGTGAGTAGCTAGGGTTAAAAAAGGGGTTGGGAAAGGTAGAAAAAAAAAAGGGGAGTCGACTTTCACAGGATGCTTATTTATGTAAAACTGATAATATGAAAATTCAATCATTTCCTCTGATGCATCAATCTATGATAGTACGGGAGTGAAACAAGGGATCAAGGGATCATGTCGCTCAATAAACTCACTACACAAATTTTTCCTCATTCTTTTCCCCGAATTATAGATGACATGTTTTTATTTAGCGTCCAAGTCCCTAACAATCGAATTTACACAAAAATCAGCTTCTAAGCCGTTGGATCAAGCTTCCGGCCAGGATTAAAAAATTTCTCCCGTCTATTGGCGCTTCTTTATAGCGGAGCAGCTACTATTCGCGTATAATTTTCGCGTTCCTCAAATAAGAAGAGCGGAGCGCCTGAAGAAACACCATCCTCGTATTCGAACTCATTTTCTTATTATAACCCGATTCTTGGTGCAATTGTAGGTGCGGATTTGCAACTCTTGCTCGATTGGAGGCTGCAAACCTGTTTCTTTCTCAATTCTTTCTCGATTTAGTCATCTTTGCATTTAAAGGTACAAATTCAGTCATCTTACTCGATTTTACTTACCTATCTTTTAGGTTTCCAGGGTTACAAATCAGATGATGCTGATTCGTTGCCCCACATGAATTATGTGACTCATTTGTTTGAAAAACAATATTTCTTCAGAGAGTCAGATGGTGGGGGTGTGTTTTTCGAATGGTTGTTAATTGAGGAGATTATGGGGAGGGGATGAAGTGGATGGGCCAAGGGTTGGATGAAGTCGATTGAATAGTTTTTTCGCGATTTTTTATCGCAAGTGATTCTAAGGGTAGAATAATAATTTCTCAATTCGGTGAAAAAAGTGCAGAAGGGAGATTTAATCCTGATTATTGGAAACTTGATCCAACGGCTTAGAAATTGGTTGTTGTGTAAATAATTCATGACAACGATTGTTAGGAATCTACACCCTTTTATTTATGGGTGCGTTTGTTTATAAATTTATTTAGAATTTTTTTTGAGATCCCTAGCATTTTTCTTGGACAAATATCTTTCTACATAATTTTAATTAAAAAAATTATATGTATTTTAGAAAAAAATACATTTTTTTTACTAAATTAAACAAAATGTAGTAATCCATGGGTTAGCATTTAGCAAGGTAGATTCGTTGCAATTTGCAAAGCTAAAGCTTGCTCGTGTTACACGTACGCCCCCAAAAAACCATTAGTACTCGTCTCTCTCAGTATTCACATTCATTTTCACTTTATTTGAATCAGAGAGAGAGAGAGAGAGAGAGAGAGGATGTCTTCTACAACGTTTCAGCGGTTGTCGGAGAGAACCAAGAACTCGAAGGCGTTCTTCTACGGTTTCTGTGCCGTACTAGGGTCCATTCCGGTTGCACTTGGTTACTTTACTATGAAGTTTACTAACTCTAATAACGCCGTTCTGGAAGCTCGTTTGCGCCAGTCTGCTGATCCTAATCTCACTGTAATAAACATTCATCTCTCCCCTCTTTCTTGTCCTCTTTTTTTTTCACACAGCTATTTTATCATTATTGTTCATTTTAATATATAATTGTGGTTTTTTTGTTTTATTAAATTGACTAGTCCTAATTGAATTTATTAGTTAGCCCCTGTTTTGTTAATCATCTATTTTATGAATTTATGGTAAGAACCCTTGTCTCGAAACCCTAATTTAGCTGTTATATTTGGAGTTGTAAATGCCCTAACCAAAACAAGGTAGAGTGTATGCTTGCCTTGTTTCGTTGTTCTAGAGGACTCTATTAATAAGCTCTATTTTTCCCGGTTATCATTTCGATACTGAAATTCAGCTTGTGACCGTTAAACCCTTTTCCCAAAACTTTGTCGTGCCCACTCGTTGTTAACTTTTGTTGTTGCAAATTTTTGTTACTATTGTTTTGACAAATAGGGTTGATGGCCTCGTCAATTTTTATTTTTTTCGGCTTGTCAAATTGTTAGTAACTCGTGTGGATGCTCGTCACTAAGTTCACTGAATGCTTATAAGAAGCATTTTTGTTCTATGCTTTGTGATGTTATGCTGTATTTGGTTTGAGAGAATTGAATTGGTGAATGAATAGAATTAAAAAGGAAGCATGAACAGATTAATATATGGGAAGGCGAAATTTCTACAAAGAAATTTGCAAGGAAAATAAGTAGGAAGAAGAATAGAGCATTTCTTCTCAAATTGGTGGGTTTGGGTCTAGTATAGGTTGTCAGAAACGGAGCCGAGAAAATAATTTAAATTATATGCATTTACCTATAGAGTAGTACAAATTTCATTCCATCCACCCTTATCAAGTATCACCACGATGTTACTTCTATTAAGGGAGTAATACTTCTTCAAATTTGCAAGTTATTTCTGCAAGCAAAGTCCATCAAGTAAGCATTACTGCTTGCTTCTTTGTATATGAGCTAAAGGTTGTTAACACCAACAAACTTACTTGTGTAGTTATGTGTTCCCTTCGTTGGAAATGTATTGGGTTGATATAAGCACTGTAGTATCCTTGTTTTGACTAATGGCTTGCAAATTATATACAATCACAATATCTTTAGGGTCACCTTTGACCTGTACAGATGTACAACGAGGTAGGGATGGAGGGATAAAGAACTTGTCTTGAAATGAATCCACATATTTATGTTCAAATCTCAATATATCGAATCAATACAGATACACAACTCAGCCCAAATATTAAAATTACTATTTAAAACCCAAATATAAGGAAATGCAATTGATTTATCTTTTCTTATCATTACTAGTTACCGTTATAAATTAAAGGGAAAATCTGCTTTCACGACATCTACTACCTTAATCTAGAACTTAATATGTTTATAATTATTTGTTTATTAATAATTTTTCTTTTGGGGGGCGGGAGGTGAAAACACCTGTACTTTTTAAACCTTCCAGCTGCATCTGTGGCAGCAACTAAAATCTGCTGATATATTTCTGTTTAGTTTGCGGTGGTCTAAAATTCAGCATTTTAAAGTTGATATTATCTGAATTTCAATAAATTAACAACTTTTTCTATGATAATTGTGTTTGGCTTATTGACCGTGATTTGATTTTTCGAAAAGCTCATTCGTTGGTTCTTTAGGGAACTTTCTTTATCTACGAAGAGAACTAATAAACTACATTTTGACTTGTGTGATATAGAAGGTGGGAGAGGCTGAAGACACTTATACTTTCAGATTTGGCTGTAATCTGTTACTGAACTACCATAAGTTTTCTGTTGCAACTGCATATGGCAGTAACTAAAATGTGCTGATATATTTTGGTTTAGACTTTGGAGTTGCCTTGCTCTGAAATTCAGCAATTTAAAGTTGATACCTTTTGTATACCTATAAACAATTTTCTTTATAGCAATTGTGTTTGGCCCAGGGACATTGATTTGAGTTTCTGAGTCTTTGACAAGCACACTTGTTGGTTCTTGGTCCAAGTTTCTTTATCTATGAAAAAAAACTAATGTATGATGTTTTGACTTGATTATGTGATTTAGAAGGTGGGGACAGCCACGACAGCGAAAATGAATGAATTTCTTGGGGAATTGCAGAGGAAAGAGAAGCAGAAGGCAGACGATAGATATTTTGCTGCTTTGGGGTGGAGACCCTCCAGGAATCCAGGTGTTTCAACTCAACCAGATGTAGAGGCAAGCAAAAACATAATAGATGGGGATATTAAGAAGTTCGCTTGATGCTTTAAATTTCTGGCTGATCTTGGATAAAATATTTGCCTCTGCTACTAGTTTACCACCAGTGTCAAACCAAAAGAACACATAAAAGATGGAGAAAAAGTAGTCTGATGATGGTTTAATCTACTTTGTGGTTGAATGGATAATCATTATCCAAAGGAGAATCATTTCTCTGTATCTTGATATTAGGTTTCTTTAATACTTTTGGTATCTCAAAACTGATCTGCAATATTTAAGTTTCTTTTAATAAATTTGGTGACTCGAAACTGATCTGTTGCACTTGTACACTTGATGAAAACATCATTTGTTACTTGGCAAAAAGAAACATCATTTGTTATGTATTCAACGGATTAAACAAATTTTTTCCTATTTTGTGCTATTCATTTTCTTTATTTGCAAACAAATAAAAAATAATTATATTATATATGCACAAGCTGGCCTTTGTTGAAATTGTACAATGCTCAAAGTTGCGTGGTCTTTAATACAAAGGACTCAACGGTTAATTCAAGTCCTACTGGTGAACCTGTTTGATAAGGCATGAACACTGAAATTTACTGGATTACTCAGAACAAGTGCAAGCATTCTATGTACAAGTTGGTGGTGTTTGCATGGTAGTTTTCTCTCCGGCAGCAAATCATGAATCACCCAGTATACAACCTAATACGACTGCTGATCTGCTGGCGGCAAATAGGACAGTTTGACACCTGTGTTCCACATTCTCTACAAGTCTGCCAAAATAGAAGAGAGAACCAGTAATTAGAATCAATGGTAACAATCTGCTAGCGAGTTTTAAATGATTGGTGAACCTCACCATGTGTCCGCAATTGAATGCCATGTCCTTGTTGTTTGTCAGGCAAATAGCACAGACCTGCATCCAGAAAAAGAAATATGTTACTCCTGCATCAAACTTTCAGTAGCTTTAGGGGAGAAATTCCGAACTATTACAAATTGCAATCAAAAGATTAGTTTTAAAGAGGTTGAGAACAGATCTAGTCCATAGCCAAACTAATCACAAGTAAATTGCTTAAGACTGAAAACTGATACAGATCGAATTGTGCACACTTGAGCGCATATATGGATAAGAGTGTGAAATTCTTTTACCATCTAAAAGCACATCTATGAATAAGATTGTAAAGTTTTGTACTACCTGGAGTTCTACTTTCCATATTATTAGCTAACTAAACGTTATACCTCAATAAGTTTGGGACTTTCACATAAAAATGCTCAATAAAGTTTATCTTATCTTCTTGCCTGACTCCTCTCATCTTCTTCAGATGTCGAAAGATTGTTTTGTTCCCTGGATAAAGATGTTGCACGATGTGTGTAAGGAATTGGAGGAGGGCGTGGAACAATTTTCTTTGCTTTGCCTGTAACATTCCTTTTATTCCACCACAAACGAAATTATTAGATCTGCTATTACTAGAAAACACGAATTTATTGTGAAAATATTTTCAATGATAAATAATAGGCCAAGATGAAATTTTCCTACCCAACTAGACCAAACTCAGTGGCAGCTTTATACTGAATGGGAATCTCCATGAGAGCAGCAACAGCAAATGCAGTTTCCTTCTCTGACAGAGTTACATTTTTGGACATAATAGCTGTAAAATTAACAAACTGCAATGCAAAACATAACCAACCAAATTTATCATCAGATGGAAGACTACAAGTCTTTCTTTACACCCCACACCAGTATCAAACTTGATATCACCAACATAAGAGGAGCTATACCTGAAAATTATCAAATTTACGTGCAGGTATCTTGTCGTCAAATTTCTTCATATCTTCCCAAGGTCCATCTCCAACTCCAACAAGTACAATTGAGAGAGGATGCACACTGGTCAACAAAACGTTTAAACTTATTCTATATTTCAATATTAAAGAAATTGTACTATTGAGATTTCAATTCTTACAGTCTACAATTGATTTTCAAAATGTTCAATCCAACTCGGGAAAGTGATGTACATAAAAGATAAACTAAGTCACAACCAAGGAAAACAGAGAGAATACCACAATGCTGTTTCACTAGGCTTGACGCATACAACTGAAAACACAATGATGCAACTAAAAAATATAATACCTAAAACAGATAACATTCTTTGATTATGTAAACATTAAGTTGCTGTAGAATTGTGATGTGTAAAGTGCAGTACGCAGTACACACCTGCTCTAAGCTATATTCAGAATACATCACTCTCATTCAACTAGGAAACTTGATTTTCTAAAATGATTTTGTTAGCAATATAGGATCAAATGTGACCATCACAGACAAGACAACAATAAAGGACAGCTGTCTATATAAACCTGGACGGGTAAAACAAATAACTGATACCGGTGGGGACCAGGAGTACAG
>PHNY01217370.1:1791-14686 GCA_003724115.2 Anethum foeniculum
TAATTGTGAGAGATCAATACAAAATTAGTGCGGCTTATGGAGTAGGAATTTCCGAACCACGTAAATCTTTGTGTTGTGTGATTGTCATTTATTTTCTTCTTCTTGTTTATTCGCTTTGGGTTTTGTTTTCATTGTTGTATACTCAACAATTGGTATCAAGCGCCTAGGTTTTCAGGCGAGTGGGAGCGATGGCAAAAGAAGGGAAGGTAAATATCGACAAATTTGATGGCAGAGATTATGGGTTTTGGAGGATGCAAATTGAAGATTATTTGTATCAGAAAAAACTACACGAACCGCTGAAAGAGAAGCTAGATTCAATGAAGGAGAAAGACTGAAAACTATTGGATAGGCAGGCTCTGGGTGTTGTCAGATTAAGTTTGGCGAAGAACGTTGCTTACAATATCGTCAAGGAAACGACAACTTATGGACTGATCAAGGCTTTATCAAATATGTATGAGAAGTCGTCTACTTCGAATAAGGTATATTTGATTCGCTTGTTATTTGCCATGAGATTGAATGAAGGTGATTGTGTTGCTGATCATGTGAACGAGTTTAATTCTATCTTGTCAAGATTGGCGTCGGTGGATATTAAATTTGATGATGAAGTACAAGCCTTGTTGTTGGTATCTTCATTACCTGAGAGTTGGTCAGGATTTGTCACTACTATAAGTAATTTATCTGGGAACGGTAAGATGACTTTTGATGGAGTTCGAGATTCGATTTTGGTGAAGATATCTGTTAAGCTAACTCCAGAGAGTCATCAGGTTCCTTGTTGAGTACTGATAGTAGAGGCAGAAAGTGCGAAGAGAGCAGAAAGGGGCGTAGCAGAATAAGGGAGCAGAAAGTGCAGCTCCTAAAGGAAAGAATAAAGAGGATAATTCAGCTAATGTAGTTGAAGAAGTGGTGGATGACGATGTTTTGATTTGTTGTGGAGAATCTTCGATTGAATCATGGGTTATGGATTCTGGTGCATCATTCCATGGTACCTCTTGCAAGGATTTGATGTTGAATTTCAGAGTTGGAAATTTTGGTAAAGTCTGGTTTGCTGATGATGAGACTTTGGATATAGCGGGCATGGGAGATATTAATCTCACAACCCCTTTGGGGACTAGCTAGACGTTGAAAGATGTAAGGTACATTCCTGGACTTAAGAAGATGTTGTTATCTGTGGGTCAGTTAGATAAGGAAGGGTATCGAGTTACTTTCGGAGATGGACAGTGGAAGGTTTTAAAGGAGAATCTTGTTATTGCTCGTGGAGAGAAAAAGGGGACTTTGTACATTGTTGAACAATCTATCCATAAAGCAAATACAGTTGCTGATGAGATTGGGTCTTCTACTTTGTTATACCAAAGGCTTGGTCATATGAGTGAAAAGGGTATGACGCTGTTAACTTCGAAGGGGAAGATTCCAGAATTGAAGAATGTGGAAGTTGAATTCTGTGAGCCATGTGTTCTTGGGATTAAAGTAGAAACGAGTTACTTTTGCAAAATCAGGGAGGACCCCCAAAGCTGAGAGGTTAGAGCTTGTTCATACAGATGTATATGGTCCAACAACAGTTGAGTCATTGGGAGGATCTGGCTACTATGTCACTTTTATTGATGATTCCACTAGAAAGGAATGGGTTTATCTTTTGAAGAATAAATCAGATGTGTTTGCTACTTTCAAGAAGTGGAAGACTGAAGTTGAAAATCAGACCGGTTTGAAGGTGAAGAGTTTGATGTCATATAATGGTGGTGAATATAATAGTGATGACTTTAAAAGTTTTTGCAAGAATTTGGGATTAGAATGATTAAAATTATTCCAGAGACACCACAGCAAAACGGTGTTGCAGAGTGCATGAATAGAACCTTGAATGACAGGGCCAAGAGTATGAGATTACATGCAGGGTTACCAAAGATTTTTTGGGCAGATGCAGTTAGCACAGCAGCGTATCTCATAAATAGAAGACCTTCAAGTCCTTTGGGGTTCAAAATTCCTGAAGAAGAGTGGCAGGAAAAAGAGGTAAATCTTTCACACTTGCTAGTTTTTGGTTGTGTTTCTTATGAGCGTGTTAAAGATTCTGACAGGGACAAGCTTGATCCTAAAGGAAAGAAGTGTATCTTCATTGGTTATGGCTAAGATGATATGGGTTATCATTTCTGGGATGAACTGACGAAGAAAGTCGTTAGAAGTAGAGATGTTACTTTTAATGAGAATGCAGTGTATAAGGATAAGCTTGCAGGCGATTCTGAGTCTACTAAGGAACAACCTGAGAAATAGAAAGCAGTGCTTGAAGATATTACAGAAAAAGATCTTGCAGGAAATAGTGGGAGTTCGGAGAATGTTGATGACACAGTTCCAGTTACTCCAAATACTGAGGTGAGAAGATCTAGCAGAACTGTGAGGCCACCATAAAGATTTCTCCTTCAGCATATTATATGTTATTGACCGAAGACGGAGAGCCTTAGTGTTATTCAGAGGTAGTACATGCGGATGATTTAGTTCAGTGGAAATCAGCCACGGATGAGGAGTTTGAGATGAAGGATATGGGTGCAACAAAACAAATACTTGGTATGAGCATCATAAGGGATAGATCTTATGCTACTTTGAAATTATCTCAAGAGAAGTATACTGAGAAATTGTTACAGAAATTCAGTGTCCAGGATTTAAAGACCAGAAGTACACCATTGGCGACTCACTTTAATCTCACGAAGAAGTAGTCACCTAAAACGGACGAAGACAAGAAAGATATGGCTAAAGTTCCATATGCGTCTGCAGTTGGCAGTTTGATGTATGCAATGGTGTGTANGCAGATATTGCTCATGCAGTGGGAGTTGTTAGCAGATTTATGTCTAATCCGGGAAGAGAGCATTGGGAAGCGGTCAAGTGGTTGTTGCGCTACTTGAAAGGAACATCCAAGGTTGCACTATGTTTCAGTAAGAAAGATGTTATCTTGGAAGGGTTCTCTGATGCGGGGTGGATGTTTGGATACAAGAAAAAGTACAACGGGTTATATTTTCACTTTGGGTGGCACCGCAGTAAGATGTCTCGACTTCAAAAGAGTATTGCTCTTTCAACCACAGAAGCAGAATATATGGTTAACTCTGAAGCTAGCAAGGACATGATTTGGTTGAAGAATTTTCTTGAGGAGTTGGGCAAGAAATAGGCGGACAGTACTTTGTATATCGATAGTCAGAGTGTCATTCCTCTTGCGAAGAATCCCGTGTTTCATGCTAGGACGAAGCATATTCAGCTGAGATATCACTTTACGAGAGAGTTGATTAGCAATGGTACTTTGTCCTTGAAGAAAATCATTGGTTCAATAATCCTGCAGATATGTTGACTAAGGTGGTTACCAATTAAAAGTTGAAACTTTGCGTAGCTTCAACTGGCCTTCAGAATTGATTGATGAGAAGGTGTTGCACTAGTTAGAGTTATTGATTGAAGTATTGGGTTTTACTAGATTTACAGGAGTGAAGTGAAGATGTGGTCAGACTCCAAGTGGGAGATTGTTGGGTTTAGTGGAGTCTGTTAATTAAGCCCATGAAAATAGACTTTTCAGATTCAGACTAGGATTTGAATTAGTTTACTTTTCAGATCTGGANNNGGCCAAGTTTCTTCTCTTATAAATACTCTCATGTAATTGTAAAACCATAACACAGAATTGTGAGAGATCAATACAAAATTAGTGCGGCTTGTGGAGTAGGAATTTCCGAACCACATAAATCTTTGTCTTGTGTGATTGTTTGTTTATTCGCTTTGACTTTTTCTTTCGTTGTTGTATACTAACATTGCAACCATATTTCTCGGTTCTTAATGACCCTATTTTCTTGTGGCATCATTTGATTGTTTGAAATGATCCCACTTAATAAACTAAACAAATATAAACTCAAAATCAAGAAACAAGATATTATTGGCGATCAAGTTTTCTCGCCATTTAAGAGTTGTTTGACCCCCTATTGGAAATACTGTTCTAAATTTGTAATTATTGTTAAAATAAAAATTGTTGATTTGAATACACATTTTTTTCCTCCCTTAGTTGCATTTAGTGTTAAAACTTGTTGATTTGTATACATATAGTTGCTAACCCTTTTTTAAGGGTTAAAAGTTATTGTTCAAATAATCATTATGAATTATATGAAATGTGAATTTAGAGTTGAAATTAGTTGCTTATTTGATTAAACTTAGTTGCATATTTGTTTAAATTTAATTACATTATATGTAACTGGACTCAAGGTTAACTTTATGATATATTTTTTAAAGTTCAGTTCTAGTTCTAAAGTTTAGGGTCTAGTTCTAGCGTTGAGTTATGGGTTAGCTTTAACATTAGGTATGGTTTTAACTTTATGATTTAGGCTTTAAAGTTAGGGTTTGAAATTTAGGGCTAGGTTTTAGTTTTAGGGTTAGAGGGTTAGTATGAGTATTAAGACGTAGGGTTTAGATTTTAGGATGTTTAGGTTTAGGATTTAATATTTAGTTTTCAGATTTGACATTGACTAACATTTGAAAATAGTCGTGGTTGAATTTAGTTACATTTTTGGGGTTTAGGGTTTTGATTTAGATTTAGGATTCATTGTTTAAGTTTTGGATTTGACATTTGTATCAAAGGGTTGAAAGAAGTCGTCGGTTTACATATTTGTATCAATGGAATCTGAATTTCATTTGAAATTCTGAATTTGATCAAATAAGTTATTTGGAAATTTGGATTTGGATTTCTCCGGAACATTGAAATATTAGTATAAATATTAGAATTTAATGTTTGCTGTTTGGTTTTACAAATAATATAATGTACAATATTAATTTGCTAATATTTTTACAGGAATACAACTCACAACAACTTATGATGATCAGATATATATACATCTGCTGTAACATTTAGATTATTGGATTTAACTTCAAGTACTCTGAAATTTGATCGATTATTGAAAGAGTTAATGTAAAAATTCATATTTGACCTAAATCAATACAACTCGATCGAATTCGATTATACCTTTTAAACAAGTACATGACTGAGTACTTATCTACTCAATAATTTTTAAAATACTTATTAAAGTAATTAGTTAAAATAATATAAGAAAACAACAAACATAATTTGCCGACTAAGTTTAATTGTGATGATTCCTTTTATTTTAAAAATAATATTTCATTATGATCTGTTATTTTTACAAAGATGATGTCCCGTTATAACCTGTCATTAGATAAATAATCATGTAGGCTACTTCAGTACTTGTACAGTTAAATTTAATTTTGAAGGCAATTAAAAAGTAGCTATCTCAACCAAATGCAAGAATTATATATAGAGGTTGTTTTCATTATTTTTTAAAAGATACTACCCTTTGACGCCTGTATTTTACTAGTTTCAAAACAAAAATGCGTGTGTGAAGGGCCACCGATGGCTACAATGTTACTAGGCCGAGCACTCCATGTTACTAACTTGTATATCCACGAGTGATGTTCGTTCAATTTTGTTAGTTGAATACTCGTAGTAGAAGTTCGATCTAAAAAAACTGTTTCCATCTCTGGTATCTTCACTTCTTAGCGCTCTCTCCCGAGTTCGAACTTTGTCAAAAACAAGTAAGTTTTCAATTAGCAAAAGAGAAAAAAATATATTTTCATGATACAAATGAAGTATAAGTGATAGCTAGCTTGCCTTCTTTCCAAGAAAAGCAAGAAGTTTAAAACAAGCACGTCATGACGAATGAATGAGCTTTTACCTTCAGAATTACCATACCTTTCTGTACTTAGTAATTCACGTATTTTCATTTGGAAATCAGGTTTAGATCTATCAATGCAGACCTTTATTACAAGTTAAAACATAGATTCATATATTAATCCGAAATGAATATCATACAATTTTAATCTTTAAATTCGTTCTGCACAATGTTTGTGCATATATATCAGTGATTGAGAAGTTTCTCAGGTAACTATCGATGTTTATATAAAGAAATTGATAAATTTGTATTGGCTTGTTGTTACTAACCAGCTAGCTTATATATAAATAAAGTTGTATAATGTTATTGTTTAATACAGATTGATGTTTTATCCGAACCATATCAGGTTTTAGCTGCGTTCTTGTAACCATATATGAAAGATAATCCCAATCTCAGTGACTTGTTATAAGTAAAAACAAATATATAGTCAAGGAAATTTATGATAAAAAACTGAATAAATCCATCCAGAAAAATCAAATGGCATAAGACAAAAAAACAAGGCGATGATCACTGAACAAAAACCATTTTGTAGCAACGTATGTTGTTCCTGCAAAGTTCCAAGGACATGATATAGACATCACTATTATCAAAGCTAGCCAACACTATATATAGGTCCGATCTCTGTGTCTGAATCATCTCTCACTTCACTTAACAGTGTTCAATATAACAATGGCTAAGTCACTGTTTCTTTCTTTTCTCTTCGTTGCAACTTTAGTGCTTAATGCTCAGGGCCAAGAAAGGAAGGTTAATATATTTGATACTTCGATTTAGTAATCACACTTATCTTTTATATAAGCAAAGAGTACAAAACAGCTTAATGGAACTATGGTTTTCTGCAGGTTCATATTGTGTATATGGGAGATCTTCCTCAAGAAGATGTATCCATTGTATCTACGCACCATGCTATGCTTCAAAGTGCACACGGAAGGTACAATCACTTCACCATGTACACACTTGTATTATTGATTCTACTACACGAGTACTCTTAACACTCTATGCTTACAGTGCCTCAGTTGCCAAGAAAACACTAGTTTTCAGTTATGGGAGGAGCTTTAACGGATTTGCAGCCAAGCTGACAGATGAAGAAGCGACAAGGGTTTCAGGTGTAATTTTCATTCAATATATGGATAAATTTTTTACTGTATACTAATAACAATGTTATGGTATGTAGGAATGGAAGGAGTCCTTTCAGTTTTTCCCAGTCGTACCCTAAAGCTGCATACTACAAGGTCTTGGGACTTTGTTGGATTAAGCAAGGACAAAGTTGGAGGTCCTCTAGAAGGAGATGTAATTATTGGGCTTTTAGACACCGGTAAAATTATTATCATCCTCTAGTACAATAGTACATCTTTTGTACCGTGGAAGTTTAATGTATACATGTTTTTCTGCACTCACAGGAATCTGGCCAGAGTCTGAAAGCTTCAGTGACACCAATCTAGGTTCGCCACCTTCTAAATGGAAAGGAACATGTCAGGGTCCCAATTTCAACTGCAGCAAGTAAAGATCGTGTTCAATACTTTACGACTAATAAGGGAAATAAAAAATACTAGTTATTATCAAGGGTTCTGGCATATAATTGAATTAAACTTTGATAATATGTGATATTGCAGCAAGATCATAGGAGCTCGCTACTATAATAGCGAGAATTTCTATGATGCATCAGACTTCAAATCCCCAAGAGATGCAGAAGGACACGGAACACATACTTCTTCAACAGCTGCAGGAGGTGAGGTGGAAGGAGCAAGTTACCTTGGCTTAGCTAAAGGGACTGCAAGAGGAGGAGCACCTGGTGCAAGAATTGCTATGTATAAAGTTTGCTGGTCTTTTGGATGCTCTTCAGCAGATATCCTTAAAGCATTTGATGATGCCATAGCAGATGGTGTGGATATTATATCAGTTTCACTAGGATCAGACTTTCCAGCGGATTACTTTGAGGACCCGATCGCCATTGGATCTTTCCATGCCATGAAAAATGGAATCCTGACCTCAAATTCAGCAGGAAATTCAGGTCCTTACCCAGTTTCAGTCGCCAACTTTGCACCCTGGACTCTGACTGTTGCTGCCAGCACTATCGATAGAAAATTTGTAGCAAAAGCAGTGCTTGGGAATGGACAAGTTTTCCAGGTAAGTTGAAGGCAGAAACCTTAGTACATGTCAAACAGATTCCAAGCAATATCTCCTTATATAACTGCTTCGAACAATTGTAGGGACTCTCTATCAACAGTTTTGATCTCAATGGGACCACATACCCATTAATTTGGGGAGGAGATGCCGTAAACTATACAGTTGGTTCTAATACATTTTTCTCAAGTCTTTGCTATGAGGGTGCCATGAATTCAGAGATTGTTGAAGGAAGTATGGTATTTTGTGAGACCTTTGGGGATGGTTCTGGCATTTTGTTAGCCAATGGTGTGGGTACTATAATGGCTGATTCAACATACAGTGATTTCGCCTTCAATTACCCACTGCCAGCAACTGTAATCAGCACAGAAGATGGCATCAAAGTTCTCGATTACATCAGAACAACAGAGTACATATTTTTTATGTTCACACATATAAGTTCATTACAGAACTGGTTGTATTGAATTTTAACTAAAATAAACCAAACATTTCAGGGCACCAATTGCAACAATTCTGGTATCAGAGACTCCAGACGATGTCATGGCTCCTATTGTTGTTTCTTTCTCTTCTAGAGGACCCAGCCCAATCAGCCCAGACATTCTAAAGGTAATGTGTTTTTTTCGTGTCTAATTTGTTAATCTAGTGCCTTACAAACTACTCATTGCCATTTTTTACCGTCTTTCTTAATCTACGACCAGCCTGATATCACTGCTCCTGGTGTGGACATTCTTGCTGCATGGTCTCCAGTGGCACCTCCGTCAATGTACTACGCTGATACCAGGAGTGTCAATTATAACATAATTTCTGGCACTTCCATGTCTTGCCCGCATGCTGCTGGTGCTGCAGCTCATGTTAAAGCTGTCCATCCAGACTGGTCTCCTGCCGCTATTAAATCTGCCCTAATGACTACAGGTTAGAGTTACGAACAAAAGTATATATGTGATTTAACCATTACCCCTCTTAAAAAACTTTTGAGTAACAAACTTATCTTCATACAATCAGCTACTGTTATGGACCCAAGGAAGCAGGAAGACCTAGAATTCGCATATGGATCTGGTCAAATTAACCCAGTTCAGGCAGTGAGTCCGGGACTTGTTTTTGACGCATCCGAGGCAGATTACGTTAACTTCCTATGCAAGCAAGGCTACAACACTACCACTCTGCAACTTCTCAGCGGAGATACGAGTGTTTGTAATAACACAGCACCTGAAAGAGGATGGGATCTCAATTACCCATCTTTCTCTTTATACGTGTCAGATGGCGATTGGATTCAGGGTGTATTCACTAGGACAGTGACTAATGTAGGGGCAGCAAACTCAACCTACATGGCTGCTGTCATTGCACCTGGCGGTACTATTTATTCACTCAGTACCATCAATGTCACCGTAGAACCTTCTGTCCTGTCATTTGCCGAAGTTGGGGAGACAAAATCATTCACTGTGACTGTAACAGGACCACAGATCTCCCAACAGCCAATCATGTCAGGTGCTATTTATTGGTATGATGGAACTCATATGGTAAGAACTCCACTTGTTGTGTATAACTATCTCCCAGGGGCTCCTTACAATCTAGATACATACGCAGAGAGCTCCTCCATGCCTGGGAAAAAGAGAACATTTAGTGGCTCTTCTTTATACAAGAAGAAAGCTACATTCGGCCACAAGTAAATTAAATCAAATACCAACAACGTGGAATGAAGGTTAACATTGTAGTTTTTCATATGTATCCTTGTCATGTTTTATGATATTTGGATGTGTTCATGTCACATCCAGAGAGTGTCTGATACAGGTGATCCCTTTCCAATGTAACACCTATCCTAAGGAAATAAAATCAGAGTATCTTTGCTTGCCTATATGGCTATATGTATCTTTATTATTTTACAGTCATCAAAGAAGATGAGATGGTCCCCTAAACTGAATAACTAGGTGCTCAACCAGAACTAACTAAAATATACTCTTAATGAATCTTTATGATTACAATCAAACACAAGACAAAGCGAGGAGACTGCAAAACAAAGATGTCCAAATAACAATCCAACTATAGCTTATTAATCAGCATGTAACACAAATACAACATTCAATATTGGATATAGCAATATGCATGTAATATGAGATTAGGGAATCGAGATCCGTCAATCTCCTGAACTATCAACAAAATTTTAATTTATAATAGACAACAAAAACATAGATCCAATCGTCAAGCCACAGAGGTCTTCTGATTTGGCTTGAATACATTTTTTATAAGCGAATCCTTGATGGACAAGAGTTCTGGGAATTCAGTCTTCAGTTTGGTGGCATCGAGCTCATTGTTGCTCCTTGGGGCAACGATCACTTTTGCCTGCTCTTCAAGATTAAAGTTCTTCCATGTGAAGTTTGGGTCAATGTAATCCCTGTACATCTCTAAAATCTCATTGTGGCTGACAACCCCTGGATTAGTGAAGTTCCATATTCCAGTGAGATTTCTCTTCGCCATCTCAATGGAAATAGGAAGAAGTTCGTCCAAGATTGTCATTGAGTTTGGTATGTTTACAACCTTCTCGTATCGAGTGATCTTAGTGATGAAATTTCGAGGATTAGACAGATCAGATGATATTGGCATCCTGACACGCAGAGTGCAGACATTCTCGTAATTTGCAAGCAAATCCTCCACCTTCAGTAAAATCAGGGAAATGGATAATTATCAGCAAAATACAGTACTGGTTCAAAATTTTAAGAGTTGCTTCAAACTCCTATATCTTGCACACTTATATCAGAGAAGCTAACAGTACAACCGACATATAAAAATATACTACAATTGGACACTGTCAATCTATTTTACAAAAGTTTATCAAAATATAATGTTCACAATAGTACAATCAAAATAAACATTTCTAAAACATGACTGGATGATTAACTGTCTTCTCAAGTAAACTGTATCTTACAAAGTCGCAAACAGAACTATAAACCTCATGTTTCAAAAGCTCGGTCCTTGATCATGCATCAAGAGCTGAGCTATAACTATCTCAGATACAAAACTATAATTTAGGCAACTCATCATTTCAACTTCCATAACAGCCAGACATTCTCATTCAAAATGACAAGCTCCAAACAAAAAAATTCACACAAAATCAGATCCATTCATACATAATAAATCTCCAAAAGCAACTCCCACAACACTCAAGGTCTACAAACATAATTATCCCCAACAAAGACTCGATCATTCCTACAAACATGAACCTGCAACACATCAAAAAACATTCCAAGATCTAACCATTACATAAACAGACATATAACAGTAACATTTACAGAAAAGCCCGATTAATCTCTGAAAATCAATCAAAAAAATTAGTTTCCAGCCTCCACAGTATTCAAAAAATAACAAAGAAATCCATTAGTAATATGACTATTTTATAATTAAATTATACTAGTCACAAATTCCGTAAAATCCTGATTCCGCCACTGACAGGACGTCATTAACCAACATATTTCAAAAGAAACACAAACATAAACCACCAAAACAACAAACATACCATAGCTTTGGTCTTGGAATAATAAGACCCCACAAAATTAGGAACATCTTCCTCCTTAAACCCAACACCAGACCCAAGTGGATGCCCATCATCATACTCAAAAATACACCCAGTTGCATAATTAATAACCACAAGTCCTTTCTCTCTACAAACATCAGCAAGTGTAAGTGTGCCCACAACATTAGTTCTCACAGTCTCAACTTTATGTGACTCACACCAATCAACATTAGGTCTGCCAGTAACACCAGCAGCATTAAAAACATGGGTAGGTTTGACAGTATCAATGTCAGCTAAGATTGAAGCTCGGTTCTCGAGACGACCAGAGCCATAAGTGTAGTTTATGTTTTGAGATTCACAGAGCTTGCCTAGGAGCCCACCGATCCAACCTGTGCGACCGTAGATCAAGAAGTTGAGTTGGGGTGATGAGCCGTTGACTGAGGAAGTCATTTTTGATGATTGATTGGATCTGTGGGAGTTGAGTTCGTTGATTCCTATGTTTTGGGATTATGTGTGAGTGAATGTGCTGGGGACATGTTAAATGTAAGTGAATTGTTACAGCAGTTGTAATAAAAGGGTGTGGGGTAGTTTGAGTGTGTGCACGCTCGGTTGTTAACGTGGAGAAATGTCAGATGCTTGTTGCGATTCATTATTATATGAAAGCTAATTACACCGAACCATTATTTGGGATTCTTCCGTCTTAAAAAATTTGTTGGGCTTTTGATTTTTATCAGTGAAATTAATCGAATTTAACCTTAGACTTCTCAAAAAATTATAACTGAAAATTTTTAAAAAAAATTAAGAGTAGTGCCCCAAATCTCTTCTCAAAAACTTTTTTAAAAGATATGATATTATATCGGTTTCTCTGGTACCCATAGGCGCACAATAAGCACAGAAACTTATAAATTTGAGTCAATTTCATTGGTGAAATTTTTGTAAATGCAGGGGATCCACCACTATCTAAGGATCCACCACTATGTAAAGAAGGAACCAATCAAATGGGTTAAAATTATTAATTTTCACGTTTATTGTGTGTCCATGGGCATATGGTAGAAATTTCGATATTATATTTATTATATTTTAATTGGTAAGCGCATATATATGCACGCGAATTCCATCTCATTATCAGAAAAATTATCAAAAATATACATTACACATCAGTATTTGGGAACCGTTTTGGTTACTTTAACTTTTCTCAAATTTTAATACCAAGTCAAATTTCAATTAATTTTACCAGGAAAAAATGTATAATCATTTTTAGATGAACGGTGTAATTTTTTTATTTGTCAAAAATTTGATATTTTAATATGCACTATCTCATCACGTGATTACTGATATGGTGAGGTGTCTCCTGAATAAATATATTGGACTTGCATAGAACGTGCACATATTTAGTCATTAACCTAAACTAGTTTATGACAATCTAGAAGGTGTTTGGACTTTGAACTGGTACAATATAGGCCCGTTTGGCAAAACTGCTTTCTACTTATAAGTAACTTATTTTTTTTTAAAATTTCATATTTTTTAATTTTTTTTCAAATATAAATATTTATTATAAGAATTAAAAATCAGATCTTAT
>PHNY01217370.1:14757-27539 GCA_003724115.2 Anethum foeniculum
TCTTTTGCCAAACATGCACATAATATTGCCACACAGGTGTGACGAAAAAAACCCATTGAAAGTGAAGTGCAAGCAATTTGAAACTTTCAGAAAAATTGACAGGTATCAAATCTGTATTTATTGAAGGCGGGGTCAACCAGAAGTAGTTTTATCGAAGAAAACTTTTTTTTTATTACAAGTAAATGTAAAAGTAGGGGCCAGCCAAAATGATCGAATGACAAAAATACTGTGTGATTTTAGTAGATGACAACATCCACATTCAACACAGCTTGAATTATATGTTTTGATATACTAAAGAACTAGAGATTGGGGAAACTTTTGCAGTATGCCCCTAACTTGACAAGCTTAGCTATTTAAATAGTCAGATTTTCTTGAAGTCCAGCAAACGTGCCCACGATGTTCCCACCCATATCTGGGAATGTAGGGCAGCCAGGAAGAGGGCTCACCTTTCCTGTTCGATCCACTTCCACAGGGTACTTCATGAGATGACCATTCATCTCAGTTACTTCCTGAGCTGCAAATTGTTTCCAATTCAACTCACTTAGGTATCTTACCCGTCTCGCACAATCGAGGCTTTCTGGTTGCTCAAAGCACTGTTCCAGCATACCAATGTGCTCTGCCCAGAGTGACATTCTGTATCCATAGATCTGCATGTGAAATACATAAACCGGATTTAAACTACATTTATCCGATTACTAGGAATCAGATTCTCATTCTAAGTTAAAGTTTCAATCAAAATTATTTATTGCAATATGGATAATACCTGGCCACGGGGACTGTAACGTTTCCTTGCATAAGTATGATGAGGCTGATATGCACCCATCGCAATCTCAGTGTCTCTGGAGCCTTCCAAGGAACGTTGGTTGATGTTTGCAGACCCTAGTAATACGTACTCATCATCCACTATCATGCCTTTTGAATGTACATAAATCATAAATCGTCGACTTTTTGTACTGAGTGCCTATGTACAGAATAGAAGTACAGTTTAATATCAAACTTGAAGGATGGAAGGTTGGTAGTAAAGCAGCACAATCTTATCATGAAGAGCTTGAACAAAATAATATGCGAGCCTTACTTGGGGAGTATTGGTGCCATTTGAGATTTTAGCTTGAGGAACACCTTCTCTATCTTGAGCCTCCCGATTACCAAGGCAGAAAAAATTCAAATAGTCCTGAGGCTCATATGTTTTATCAAGCCCTGCCTCCACTAAGGCCTTGTAAATTACTCCATACATCATTTGCATGGTATTGTGCTGCAGGATTAAAGAACGCGAGCCAGTTTAGAAGATGCTAAAATATGCTTGTATTAAAGCACCAACCACTACCCTATTACTTTCTAGATACTTCTGAGGTGCAGTAAAGAACCTCGTGAGAATATAATGACTCTTTTACATAAAATTATACTCTATCAGTTATGAGGAAATATGGCTGTTTGCACATGATACTTCAAATTCACTTCTTGATATTTATTGAATTTTGAGCTCTGAAGAGAGTCATTTGACCTCATGCAAGACAGAATATGGATAAAATCATGAAATAGAACCCTATATTTTAACTTAGTAGTAAAAACCTCAATTTCACACCCCGTTTATTGCTTCTCCTCACTTAAAATACCCTCAGGCACTATTACAGTCACCAGTTTCCTGATTACCATTTATAAAGGGTGATATGATATAGATCTTGCCTAAAACTACATTAAAAAGTGACAAACAAATGCATGAAAAGTTGAAATATTGATCTTCACATGTAATTCTCCCATACATGTAAATAACTAAACATCATTTTGCAATAGAAGAACTCTACCTGCCAAAATAGGATCCTCTGAGTAGGAGTACTTGTAGGGACACCCTCTGGCCACATAGGAATTACTATATATGCACAAAATCTCTCATTTGCTTTGATTTTATTCGCAATTTTGAGAGCGATTTCCATAGGTATTAAGTTGTTCGCACCTAAACAAAAGCAAAATTATCAGCTATCTGGATTAACTAATATTATACTATACTGACGATAAATGACTTGTTGAACATATCTAACATATCAGAGTTCCTCACCTAAGTTTTTGTAGTTGGACCAGTTATATGATGAACCAAGAAAATATTGGTTCTCAATATATATAAAATGCTGGGCAGCCCGAATGGCCTTTACATATGCTGTATGTATACTCATGTCTATCAGTACGTTCTTCCCACATACCAAGTTCTGATACAAAAAAGTAAGAATTAGTTGATTCACTAAAATCACAACGAACACAGATATTACAAGTCCCTCACCCTTCCAGGAGCTTCTTTTGGGTCTTTGGGAAAGCCTTTAACAGAGTTGGAGTCTATTGAACGGAACACCTACATAATTCATTATGTTAAGATGAGGGGATAGACTAAGAATAACCAACGCTTTTAAGATAACAACACAAATAACCTGCGCATGCCAGCATTCAGGGTCATCCTCATTCATGGATCCTTCCATGATTCCCAATATTTCAGGAATTCTTTCAATTCTTAGTAACGAATCTTCTTGCGACTTCTTTATTTTCTGAATCCCGTGAGGCTTCGAAGCCCGCATCCATCTTTCCTCAAAGTTAGTAAGTATATCATAAGCTGCTGGACCATCAACTTGACTGTGCAAATCATGCCATGGTTCTCTTGGACAACCAACAGCAGGACCCTATTCATATTAAATTAGAAAAATTACAATGATTAAAATAGCACATGCAGGATTTTTCTCCCCAAAACCAGTCAGGGTCCAATAAAAACAATCAATTACAAAAACTTGTATATGTGGAAGGCTTTGTATGTTTAGACAACTAGTAGCACATCCATCATTAATATGGAAATCAAGATGTCATATACATAATTGTGCATATCTGCTACTAAAATTTTTGGGAAAAAAAAGGCAAAACACTGAAGTGAGTATAAAGAAACTCAAATGATATGTGGCTTATAATCATTCCCCAAAAACAACAATAGAGAAGAAAAATAATACTAACACAAACAGAAAATATTTAATCACCGTGTAATTAGGATTGTGAAAGTCGTCTTTGTGCACAGTTTGTAATGTTCTAAATATATGATGTTGCGGAGTATCATATCTCCCCACGCATAAATCAAGGCCTCCAACAAATGCTATAATCTTTCTCCTGTAATTTCCCGCATCAGCATCGACAATAACCGTCTTCTGATGATGAGTGTAGATTGTTTCCACTTCCTGAATGCCAAAACAGAGAATGAGGTGCTGTAGATAAACTCTGGTTGTAAACAACACATTTGAGAAAACACAGTATAAGGAAAGCTTATATATTAGTACCTAACATGCCAAAGTGGAGGCTGATAAAAGAATTTATCTAGACTCAAAGGAAATGTCACCTTGTACGGTATATGAAAATAAATCCAACAGTTGTCACTGGAAATTAGTTATGTTCTTAAGTGAGCCCATATTTCAGATTCAGACTTAAGAACCCCCATGTCCAAAGTCATTGGGCAAACTGTCTAAACCCAATAATTGTTGCTCATAAATTACTCTAGTGCTACTACATCTAATATATAACGTTTAATCAAAGACATTCAATAACTATATCAGGTGCCAATGATCTAAACTCAAATATCAGCATGCCAAAGAACCTATGTTTCTTTATGAATATCAAAGTAATATCTGGCAAATAGTAAATTCGTGCATATTATTAATTTCACCAATTAAGCATCGGACTGTCTGCATCTCTGCAAAAAAAGGAGCAACTAGTGACATGTATCCAACCTAAAAATAGGAATATTGACTCATTAATTTATTTTTCAAACAACATTAACATTGAACAGAATATTAAAATAATTATTAATGAAAGGGGAAGAGCAATTAGTGACATGTATCCCACCTGCTTCTTGGCCCAGCTATGCCCCTTACCAGCAGCTCGGGGACAAAGCAGCACTTGCACTGTGGAGTGCTTGAAAAAGCGTCTTGTTTCCTCATCATGAGTTTGCATAATCCCCTCCTGCATAATATTACAGTCATCAACTCCTCAGTACAAAACTTGAACATTACAACAAAACAGAGATGTCCAGGGCTGCTGCCTGTTCAAGTGTAGAGTATGACGAAATAATGCTATTCTGACATTTTAGATGATGGAAGCATAGAATTTATATTTTACATTACTAAAGATCCAAAATCCACCTGCAAGGAAAAATATCATTAAAATCCACCTGCAATAAGGAATGGTGCTAATTCCTTCAGTTTTTTCATTTATGAAAGGAGAGCAAGGAAAAATATCATTAAAATCCACCTGCAACACATAGAGTTCATTTTCCTTCCTATCTTTTTCTCATACATATCCCATCTCTCCCTCCACTTTTACTATTCCGAATAATTTATTCAATATTCCATTATGATCCAAAATCCATGCAATGTATACAGTTTCTAGATATCATATCTATTAAATATTAGTAAACATTTACAAGTATGCAAGTTCTCCATACCTAGAAAATTAATTTATTTATTCACTGATCATATAAAGAACAAAAAGTAAATAAAAACAAGCTTCTTCGCAAGGTTGGCACATTATGCTCTTATTTGGACTGTGCTATAAAACGTAAGGTCACTTAAAGATCAATAAGCAATTCATAGGCTGGAGCCTGGAGACCTTCCAAAAAGGATGTATAATCAAGGACTATGGCTTTGCATAGATCTCCAGCTCATAAATCGATATTCAAGATCATCAGAATATTAGTTATATACCTTTCAAGGATAGCCAAAAAGACAGAACCGTTGCCTACTGACCGTGTTTTCTAGTTCCACATGGCAAATGAAAGATTAAGATAAATATTTATCTGACAAGTTGTTAGTGATGCTATGGTTATAAGACCGAGCAACAATGAAACATTCATCATGGGTTGCAAATATTTGTAATGCACATACAGAAACATCAGCAGAACATAGCACAAGTTGAGCATATGATCTACTTAATTATAAGACATATATTTAGATTATCTGCCCTTACCGTCTTATAGCCCAAAATGCTCCTTGACGTAGGATCATCCCATACAAGAAGCAGCACTCTGACGCCTTCCTGTGACTTTGTCTTAAGAAGGGTTCCCAATGTAGTATCCACTTTACTATCATTATCACGAACAAGTCTCACCAGATGATACACTGACCACCCAGTAATGTAAATAAGACGACGAGCCTGACTTATTGCAGTAAAAATATCACGCCAGCAACTTCCATGCACATACTGCATACCATTATCAAGCCTCAAGTTCGGAAGGGTGCCATCATGGACATGTGCATCTTGATAAAGAGTAACCTTTCCACCTCTCCTGAGAGGAAAATAAGTACCAGGGACGCCTTGATATTCTGGACCTGATCCCACCCCATCATGATACAGGGGAACCTTTTCCATAGGGGTATACTGAATCGAAAGAGTTAAGACCGCCCCAGGTTTACATGCCTTCCCACTTGCATTAAGGATCGGAAAAGTACCTTCAACAACTGTGCCAGAGTATAATTGCTCAATAGGGATGCCAACAGCTCCCATAATCTGAGAGCCCACAACATCGCTGTCTTTAACAACAAACTGCACTTCTGCAGCATTATGCGCAACGGGAACATAAAAATGCTGCATCCACACAGGGTTCTCACTATTACTAATCACAAAAGTCCTACCAATTACAGCATCAGCCACAGAAATTGTGACATAAGGATCACTTGTTATCTTATGAGACACATTCCCTTCAAGTTTTCCGCTTAAATTACCCGGTAACAACCCAAACATGTCCCCTAATTTCTTATGAAACAAGTCCATGTTGGGTAAGTTCTTGGCTTCCTTTACCCAAATATCTAAATTCCCATGTAACAGCAAAACCTTTAAAGATACTTTGGAGGTCTTAAATGGCACAATCTGAACACCTTGGCCATGATTCGAGGCATCAGATTGTGAATGTGTAAAAACATGTTCAGCCATCTAAACTTAATCCTCTCTAGATATGAACTCCCTATAAGCTAGACTTATAAGCAAACTGTAAAGAATCTGCAGTATACAATATTCAAGCAAATTAAGAACTTAAAAAATCAAATTTTGATGATAACCATTTTGCTAACAATAACGAAGTTCAAAAGTTGAGTTAAAAATTTACCAGGAATTCCAGAGATCAAGACAAGAAAGCTGAATATGCTCAAATAACAAGTGCCCGGATGAACTTAAAAAATATAATAGCTGAAAATCTAATAAAGAGAACACAATGGGTCTCAACTAGTCTTCTTCTAGATGGGTGGATTTAGTGTGACTAAAGAATTGAATGAGTAAAAGTCTGCAAAGAGTGAAAAATGAGGAATTACAATATTGTACTTTTACATGTTAAATATTGATAGGCAGCAGGCTAAGGTTGAATTAAGTGATGGCTCTGAATCTGCCAGAATTATTAAAAAACAAATCGTGAAGTGGGTTCATTTTGTAATCTACAAAGTACAAAGGACATGAGAGAGAATCACGATTCACAAGTTATTACATTAGTTAACTTTTCAAAGCCAGAGTGAGCCAAAAATCAGTTTTGTTTTGTCCGTCAACTCGAAGTCTATAGAACGTGTCTCCGCCCACATATAATGATAAAATTATGTCAAAGGTGGATTAAAACCCGAAACTTCACAAATTTTTCCTTTTCATTTGAGTTCCTACTCTCGCCTAGTCCTAGTCTTTCTTCTTCCTCTTTTATACGACAAAATTCTACAGGAGAATCCTATCATGATAATTGATACACGGTAATATTGTACGAAGATATTAAATTTTAAAGTATAGTAATAGATCAAAATTATTAAACAAATTCTTTCTAATCACGCCTCAAACTTTAAAATTTTTAGAGCAACTACTCCCACCGTCCCATTAAAATGTATACAGGAAAGTTTCGGTATGGAAATTAAGAAAAAGTGTAAGTTAGTAGGAAAAAATAAGAAAAGTGTATAAAATGTTGGATCCCGTTAATTTTTAATGTATATAATGATTAAAGTGGAAGAAAGTAGTGAATGTGAGTGGATGTAATTAATTTGTATATTATAAAATTTTATTATTTTTGAAATGAATTGAGGACATTAATATATATAATGATTATAGTGGAAGAAAGTAGTGAATGAAGAAGCCGAGCCGTGAAAAAGGGCGCGAGTAGCTCGAACGAAGAGAAGAAGCTGCAACCATCAAGTCGTTCCTGATCCTGCTTCGCCTTAATTGTTATTTGCTAGTGACTGTGAGGCCCCAATTCTTGATTGGAAGGGACACCAAAGGCATTTGCCCTTCCATCCCCAGTTCATCCCCCACTGTAGTGTCCGAGTAGATACTGTTATCGTTAATTTCTTCATGTTAGTTTTAAGTGGACTTTCTTCATCGTTCGGTTTGGTAAAAACCGATCAAAAATAAATATGGGAGTCGTCCTCGGAGAGAACTAGTCCATGACTTGACATCGGTAAAATGCTACCTCCAATTCCTGTATGTTCGATAGAGCCAAAGATCCCCGCCCCGCCCCGCCCCACCCCGCCCCGGATTATGCTGATTACCATTGGGGGAAGTTGAGCAAAATTCCCTTATGAGATATTCCGACATCGCTTTCATACTCCACTCTCTAGTTCACTGATTAGTTCACTGATTGATCCTTCCGTACTTAGCTCAAATATAGGCGCTCTTCTGAAAGATAAACAAAGCTTCCACCGGGAAAGAGCCAAGCAGATCAATAATTTCACATTTTTTTTATTTATTTTTGAATAAGAGAACCCGGCCGCCTATTTTATTCGACGTTCCGGGGCGGGGGCCTACCCGATTCGACACATAAATAGAATATTATAAAATACTAATTTTGAGTGGATGTAATTAATTTATATATTATAAAATTTTACTATTTTTGGAATGAATTGAGAATGACATCGTATAGAAATGAATGAGACGGAGTAATTGTTTTACTTAATATAATTTTAAACTATTGACAAAAAAATATTATAAATATTTCAATCTCAGATTTAGAAGTCCTGTTTAGGACTAACATACTCCGTAAGAGTAACTTCGATGATTAACATTTGTTACATAATTTTTGACATTTTTATATGAAAAATGTTCATGTGCTAAATTTTTCAACTAGATATTTGAATTATAATTGGTTCCCCCAATTAATTTGACAACTTATTTTGTGGGTTATTGACGTCTTAAGTTAGCATTTAATGTCACAAAGGGCCGGTACTCCTATATCATTTTAAAAAAATTGCCCTCCTTTCCCCCAATTTTTTTGATAAGAAAAATATATTGTTATTTATAAAAGTGTTTAAAGAAAAGCAATATAATCAAATTAAAGATGGTAAAAATAAATTGAAAAGATACTAATCTCTCATATATATATGTAAGTAAATAAGGAAACTCACTAGAGTATTTAACAAAACAAATAATAATACATGACTTAAAAATTATTTTTATCACATTTTAATAATAACATTTTTAATTAAGTCTTTAAAATAAAAATTTATTATCATATCCTTAAATGTGTTCTATGCGATTACTTATATTGTTTACCCAATCCGACATACATCCCGGTTCAGTTAATCTCATATATGTGTGCATTAAAAGAAACGGGTTATCGGGGGCTTGGGTTACGGGTTGACATGGGTTATCTCAGGTCAGTGAAGTCTGGGTTGCTGTAATAGGCCCGCCACCAGGTATTCTAAAAATCGGCTAATTAATTGATTAATTAGAGTTTGAACAGATCCTGTCTCGATTAATTGATAATCTGATCAAAATACGGTTTTCAAAAAAATCGGTCAAAAGTCAGGCGAAATGGGATTAATCGGATCAAAAGTCGGTCGAATCTTAAAATTAAGAAATTCTTTAGAAAATGATTTTTTTTAGAAAAATTAAAATTTTAAAAAATAAATTATATATTAATTTATTAATTTTGTATTTGATGACAGGATTACTGAACTATTTGTTGTTAGATCAGGAATTTTTTATGTATAATAATGATAGTACGTCCTAATTTCTAAATATTAAGTAATAAGTAGTGATCATTGGTCACAAAACACTTAAATATCACGTATGAACTAGGGATTTGTAGGTTTTTTTTAATAAATCTTACCCTTAAATATCAATATTGGAATAATTATATATGATTATTTTTTATAAATCTTATGGCAACTTAATGAAATTTAAATAGAATTATATATTATTATTTAATTAATTAAATTGATTTTCGAATTTTAGAACACTGTTGTTGTGGAATAAAAACTAGGGTTTCGTTTCTATTTAATGCTTGGGTTTGTAAGCTTTAATGGTTGCACTCGTGTTCAGGGCTAATTCGTCCTTATGAGGTGTCTACATATCTCTGTGTTTTAGAGAATCAAGTCAACACGTAATTCTGAGGTGAGGGGTCAGACCCCTTATATAGGCGTTATGCCTAGGGTTATGGATTAGGATTGAGAGACTTGGCAAACAAGTCTCCAGCTTAGAATGTAACTTTGACTCTTCAAGGCGGTAAATTCTAGATCCTTCCTTGAAAGAGTTAGTTTCCATGTTGGATATCGTATTCGGGTCACGTTAACGGGCCTCGGCCATGGACTGCATGTCCATGATGGGCCTTGGTCATGAACAACAACGTTCGTGTTCGTGTTTGGGCCTTGGACATGAACAACACTGTTCATGTTCGTGACTGGGCCTTGACCATTACTTTTCACACATAATTAATACAACATTAATTATGTCTTTAAAGTTTTTTTTATTATTGTTTACCCATATCATTTGCCCCCAACTTGTGGGAAAACTTCTCGAGTTTTTGTGGAAGTTATGATGGTCAATCAACTCAAATTTTGAGTTTAAAAATTTTCTTTCAGCTTATTAATTCATTAATCTTAGTGATTAGCACAATTAATTTTTGTTTAAGATTAAGCTTTGAATTTAGCTTATCTTATACGTATTCTAGTTGTTCGTCTAATATTCAGACAATCAATTTTTAATGTTTAATAAGTTATAATTTGTGTACAATCTGCAAGATTCCTTTCGAGCGTCGTGGGGTATCTATGCCCAAGACTCGGTTTTGGAAGTCCACTATCTGCCTTGGATGAGTCGGAGGTGATGGGAGCTCGTGCATTATATCAGGTGAGCATATCTTTCAAATACAAGTTTCACTTTTCTAATCGAATTAAGGCCTCCTCGGGAACTTAGTCGGACTTTTCTAGTCCGCTTAAGGCCTCCTCGTGAGCCTAGTCGAACTTTTTTAGTTACCAATTACCTCCTTTAACTAAAATATATTATATTTTTTATTTTTTTCTAACCAAGTTTCACTTTTTTTCAAAAATTATGTGAACAATTATATTTAATAAAATAAAATAATAATATTATAATTATTAATAACCAACCAATTACCATTTTCAAGTAAAACGCACTACCAATTCAATCCAAATCAAATTAAAAATTTATACAATATTAAAGAAAGTCAGTACATCGCACCGGTTTTAAACTATTATTAGTAAAGATTACTATTATGCAAGTAGAATACTTGAAAAACGTATTTTTGCGAATCATATTTTATAAAAATTAATACTTTATTAAAAATCCTAAAAATTATATATACTAAAATAAAATATTGTAAAATATATTATTTTACAAAACATGTGCAGTCTAAAAAATATACATATTCTATTTGTTAAACATATATGATTTTCAACATTTTTATAAGATTATAATTTTTAATAATATATACTTTTAGAAAATGATATATTTTGCAATATTTTCATTAGCATAGGTCCATATCCCTAATCAGGACAGGTGCTAGTTATTGAGAGGCCTTAGGCCAAATTAAAATATGAGGCTTAAATTTTAAAAAATATCTAAAATTTATATTAATTGAATTAAATTTATTTAATATTCTGTGATAAAAATTTTAGATTTTTTTTTTTGCAAAATATTTTATATTATTAATTAAATTTTTGTATCAAATTTTTAGTTGTCGTTATAGAGTTTAATCATGTATATATGTAAGTAAATGATTTTTGTTTAAATAATTTAATAATATTACAAATTCAAATTCAACAAATATTTTAAAATAAAAAATATTGACTACCTAGTTATTCAGAAGTACTTATCAATTAAAACTGCAACATTAAAATAAAATAAATTCAAATAAACTTAACAAAAATAATTTTAAAGATTCATATTTATAATAATATCTTTTATATATTTTTTATGCAAAACTGATATAAAAAATTTACAATAATTAAAATTATGTTTTTGGGCCCTTCAAACATAAGTATAAAGGAAATTTTTAAATTTCAAAATTATTAATTAAAAAATATATGTATAAGTACATAATCTTTTGGACCTTTGAAAGTTGGGGGTTTTAGGCGACCCCTAGCTTGCATGCGCCTCCCTCATTTTCATGAAGTATAGATTTTGTAATATTTTGACCGAAAGTGATCTATATACAACTTCATCCTCTTGTATCATGGTAACGTATTTAATGCCTAAATCCTGGATTCTACATTTTTGCCGGATACAAATGAATGGAACATGGAGAAAATGAGGGGCAACATCTGTAAAACCTAGAAGAACCGAAAAGGGTCGGCTTTGTAATTTTGAATCTTTTTGGACTTAAGTGAAAGAATCACGAGCTAAGCGCGACTAGAAGGTGGAACACAATTTCTTGAAAAAAGGCCGGCCGGCGTGATTTACATCATTCAAGTAAAACAGCGAAGAAGGAAGGATATTTGGGTACGCATTGGTCTTATTTTATTTATCGATTTTGGCATAGAAAATTCAGGTTTTAAATAACTATTGGTAAGAGTAAAGATAATTTTTTCTTACAAAAATAAACTAGTACTAGTATATTTGAGTATCCAACCCCCATTTTACAACTATCTGTAACTTTATAATTTGGATCACAGCTTGTTGATTTAAGTGCTTGCTTGGTTTGATATGAAAAGTTATTTATTATGAAATTTAAATTTATTATGAGAATTGTAATTATTAGGAAATTGAAAATTTTGTATAGTTAGTATGTGGGTATTAATTATGTATATGATGATAAAATATAGAGAGAATAAAATAAGAATTTTATTATAATAAGACTTGTTCTCAAATTACAATAGAAGCGTTTATATAGTCAACAGCCAAACAGTAATAAAGAAAATCAGCCTAACAAGGAAATTATTACAATGAAACTATCTAATAATAATATTATATATGTTAGCATTCCCCGAGTCGGGAGTTTGTCAAACAAGAAACTGAGCTACGTAACCAATCAAATCCAAAACTGCAACCCAGAAAATCAGAGCATCCAAAGGAATTCAAAAAATCGAGTCACGAATCCAAACGAATCAAAAACTGCCAAGCGAATCCAATAGCCAATGGGAAAAAAAAACAAAAATTTGAAGATGCAACCGCGAGACGAGAGAGAGTATCCAATCAGCAAGAGAAGAAAAAAAAACAATTCATGTCATCCAATAGCCAAACAACTTCAAAATCCAAACAAATCAACAACCAACGATCATGTAACTAAATCTCATATAAACTACAATCATCACAAATAATACCAATACGAAAACTGAATCTAAATCCACAAATTGTATCCAAATCTCAAACCAAAGTATTAAATCCTAAATCAAACAAAACTAATTCAAATTTAAATCATCCAAATCTAACCGAGAAAACCAATCTATACTATATTATAATAGACGAAACATTAAAAGTTTGGTAGTTGGTCGGTTGGTCGGTCGGTCAGTACGGTACTTGATGAAATTACTTAATTACCCTTACTTATATAAACCAATCACCTTTTTTAA
>PHNY01217370.1:28225-38296 GCA_003724115.2 Anethum foeniculum
TAGACAATTTTATTTAATAAAAAAAAATAAAAACACGTTACCTTTTAAATTAAAACCTTTTACCTTAGTTGACACACCGATAAATATGCATTATAATATATTTTTTAATCATTAATACAAATACAATACACTTAAAAATACCAATTATACTATATTTATAATAACTAATTAATGATCTTTTTTAACTCAAATATGTTAGCATCTTTTTTCTAAATAGAATTTATTTATTTATAAATACAATAACTTTTCAAAATTAATTTAAACTATTAAAAGTAACTCGTGCAATGCACGGGATATAAACTAGTATGCCTAGAGCACCGAATGAAAGAAAACAATCACACAAAGGGCCAGATGTGCCTAGAGCACCAAATAAATTCCATCATAAACACGAGAAAGAAGAAAAGTAGTATACAGATGTGCCTAGTGCTACTCCCATCATAGATCACGAGAAAGAGAGAAGGAAGAAAAGAAAATAGAAAGAAGGTATACATATGTGCCTAGGGTACTCACATCATAGATCACGAGAAAGGGAAAGGAGAAAGTAAAAAAAAAATACCAATTTTACCAACGATCGACTACCAATCAAAGAGTAAGAAATAGATATTGTATGTGAGACTCCCAACCAAAACAAAACAAAAGCATCATAAATAACTTACCCAAAATCAAATCTTTACCCCGGAAAAAAATCAGCAATCATGATTAAAACTGAAAAGTCACCCAAAAAATAACCAATTTCGAGAAAAAGAAGAGAAGAAAAGATAATCAAAACACATATTCTAAACTCAACATGTGGAAGCCACCATGATCAACACTCCATCAATTTATACCGGACACGAACCAACCTAACTCTTGAAACCATGATAAAATATAGAGAGAAGAGATAAAATAAGGATTTTACTATATTAAAACTTGTTCTCAACTACAATAAAACAGATGCTTATATAGTCAATAACCAAGTAGTAATAAAAAAAATCAGCCTAATAAGAAAACTATTACAATACTAAAACTATCTAATAATAATAATATTATATATGTTAGCATATGAAATGTAAGTTATCATGATGAGATTTGATAGAAATGTTCTCGAAACAATTTTTGGATGATAATCCGTCAACTAGCTATTAGTCATTCTCTTATAAACAAATTTGATTCTGCTTATAGTAATATAAGTTTCGCCAATCATGACATGAATAATGTAAGAACAATTTTGGAATCTATTTAAAATCTCTAGCATTGCTCGTTAGCGATAGGTGTGCGAGTGTCAAGTAACTTTTCACATTTGCATGGATATTTCAATTTCTGAATGTTGTGCAAAAGTAGCGAATTAAAGTTTTTAGTGTGCGAAACAAGGTGTACTCTAAGGGGGCCGTTGTAATTTTCCCGAGTAGTAGGTTGTTTGAACGGCTAACCAGCGAGTATATATACTTTAATTTAGTTTAGCAAAAGTAAACAAAAATTATAATGTAGTTTAATTATTGAATAAGTAAACAATCGAGCCAGCAATCATCTGTTACAAAGTTCCTTCTAGTCTCAGAAGTTAATAATCAGTGGCCTACCAACTATATGCAATATACAATTCTTCTATGTCCATACATTGCATTTTTTTTACTAAGATTTAGGACTTATCTAACTACTGACTCAACTCTTAGTGCTTTTCGGTTTAATTTGTACGTAGATACTTGCTTCACTTACTATCTTTTGCGCTTAGACTTGAGATCTGTCGCTGAATTTGAGGAGTTGTGCCAGTTGCGCTTCCTTTGGTTGATGAACCAGTTGTTTATTTGCTTTAGCTGCAACCCTGTTTCTTGTACGAGCTTTGCTTTATCATCTTCCTGCACGAATAACACAATATATTGGTGCTTAACAGATCATCTTGAAACGTTTATTTACAGAGCTATTGTATAATAGATCATAACATCATAGTATGCTAACTAGTATCATAGCTATTATTTTGAACAACCATTGATCAAACAAGTTAAACATAAAACTGAATGCACATAGAAACCCCCTGTATTTACTGAAGAGTTGGAGTCATGCAGGGACTAAGACACAACCCCTGTATATCTGATCAACTATTTCATCTTAGCCTGAGTGTTCCCCTTCCCCTAATTGACCCGATCATGAGTTCAATCCTTTTGAGGAGTATAACAACTAAGAAATATAATTTACAAAGATTTTTATTGCTGAAATCTTCTCATCCCTAAATTATTGTTATGATTATAATTTTTCTTAGTGAGTTGTTACCCTGATTTTCATACTCAGCTTGTATAAACTATTTTTTGAAGGCTGTTGCAAGTTACTTACAGTTGGGTAAGGCCACTTGGAATGTTGGTGCCACCATTCCTTGAGCACTGAAGTTGTGTCACCTGGTAATTTACCTGCCCTTCTCTTTCTCAGAATCTCTTCTCTAACATCTTCAATCTTTGATCTAAATCCCTGCAAACCAAAGACACCATGATGTAAACTTTAAATTTTGATGATAAACACGAGCACATCATCAAAGACTTGCACGGAGTTTGCATTTCTAGGAAATATTTAAATTCCGGAATCAAGAATCAAATAGTAACTAACAACGATAAATAGATAGATAAACAACCAAGATTAGTTATTAGTTTAGAAGAAATGTAACCTGTTTTAGCTCAATCTTCAGCTCTTGCCTAACTCTCTCCATGAGGGACCTCTCAGATTCTGTTGGAAGGCCAAATCCCATCATGTCATGCGCATCACTCCCCGACTGAACGAAAGAGTAATCCATGTGCACTTCACCCTCGTCATCCGACATAGTTGCTCCACTTCCTTCATCTAGAGATACTCCTGGAATATACACGGTTGTTAATGGTCAATTTTCCTGCAGTAACACAAGTTCAAGTGCATCTTGCCTATTTGTTACTCATTTTTCTTCCTACTAACATTTCAGGGTAAAAGAATAAACAGATACGAATACCTCCAAATGTACAATATTCAAAAAAGATTTTGCTAGGTAAAGATTTTAAATTTATCATAATATAGTTTGTAATTTAATAACTATAAACACAAGCAATGGCAGTTGGTGACATGGTGTTCAATGACTTATGTTTCCAGACTTCTGATCTGTAAATTTAGCTAACCCTCAACGCCCGCACCAACCGTAAACCAAAATTTCTAACTAGGTCCCACAAACTCTCCAACTTGCTGTCCAAATTAATTTCTAAATTATCTTTCTCACCAAATGCATTAATCAATCACGCAATCAATCAATGAAAAATAATTAATTGAAGTTTATGCACAAATATGTAATCTAAATAATCCAAAAAATAAACTTCTTCTTCTGACAATCTGCCCTACAATATCAGAAGAATTTATTTATTAGGAAGACAGGAGAACATCTTACCAGTCAAAGCTTGTAAGTTCTGCTCAATTTCCCGGCAGGCCATGACAGCTTCAACAGCATGAACTCTGACATGTTGCTGTAGTTGTTCTTTAAATGAACACAAAACTAACAAGTACTGTGCCTGTACCATGTCACAAAACATATTCAATTTATCAGATAAATCCAAATCGGATATATCCGGTATATTTCACTAGTAAACAAGCTCTTAAATCGTGAAAATTAAACGGACTGAAAATCTTGTACTAAAAAATTAATAAAACAAGAATAAAACTTACCAAGAAGTTGTCTAGCTCTTGTCTCTCATGAGTTGAAAGAGGATTATGATTACTGTTATGTTGTTGGAGATAAGAGCTAAGAATATGATGTGACTGATTGAGCTGAGCATCAATAAGTGGCAAGTCATTAACTGGGGTGGCCACCCTGAGACACGAAACATGGGCTGCCAGAACTTGTTCATATAATGGATGACTTGCTATCTCCGCCTTCAGTTGTTGATCGCCAGAAAAATGATCATCTAAACCACCACCAACACTACTAGTACTTCCCATCATCCCCATAAATTGCTCTTGCATTTTTTTAAATTAGGTACTTTGTATATATAGCGTAAAATGATGTGGCTATGAACAAAACAAACCTTCTTTGTACGTTGGTGATGGACAGTGATCACTTGGTATTTATAAATCAAACCAAAACGTATCCAGTATGTCCCGCTTCTCGGTGTGTGTTGTATATTGTAATGGGAAGACGATAAGAAGAGGAATATTAGTAGAGCAGTAGTATCTATAAAGAAAAGCTAAGAAAACATAGCTTGGCTTGTTGTTGATGCAAAAAGATCTGATGACATCCACCCTTGTGTTGTGATCTAATTATCAAAAGACTAAAGTAGTATAAACTTCTGGACCAATATGTGTGTGTATGGCTTGACAGCTTTTGATATTTGCAGGAGCAAAAAGATTAGAATGATGCAGAGAGACTGTATATGTGTGGCAGCTATGAAGCTAGAGACGGTAGTACTATTTGGCACGCTTAAAAACAGATTCTTCAAACCTTTTGATTGGCTCTCTTTTTCTAGTTTTTTGGGTCCTCTTGGAAACAGATGTCCATTGACAAAATAGATTTTATAAAATGGAGAAACACACCAAAAAAAAAAAAGAGACGGTGAAGGGGAGGCCAAGCAACGATAGGAATGAGATCATATAGAACTATCAAAGGTGTTAGAGCAGCTGCAATGCATACTTATAATTAATTTTATAATTATAATATAAAATTAATTTTGTAAAATCACCAATACAGTGCATAGTATTTTTTTTATATATATAGTCTAAGGATACTCCTAGTATCTGTTCAACAATAATATAGTGCATAGTTAATCTTATAAATGCATAAATGGATAGTTATATTACATTGGTCGTATCATTAAATAATTATCGATAAAATAAATATTAATTTGCTTTAAATAAAATTTAGGGGAGAGATGTGAAATTTAGGCAAATTTGATAATGTTTGGTTGTAAAATGAAACTAATACCGAAGTTGAAGTAGTATTTTAACATTAAAATACATTTTTTAGTCTCAAATTATAACAATGATTATTATCATTTTAACATTAGCATTGGACTTGCTCTCGAACGTAATCAAATAAAATGAATAACTTTGTTACTTGTTTTAAAATCAACAAATAAATTCGTATTTTCCCGTCTCTAATTAATTACTCCCTCCGTCCCTTTTTAGTTGTCACATTTCCTTTTTTATCGGTCAAATTGACCAATCTTTGACCAAAAGATTAAAAATTATTTTAATATTATTTAAAAAAACTGAAAATTGTATATTAAAATAGATTAAACGTACTTTCAGATGATATAATTTTTTTTATTTTTTTCAATTATAGAATATCTATAAATTTCAGTCAAACTTTAGTCAATTTGACTGGTCAACAGTCAAATGTGACAACTAAAAAGGAACGGAGGGAGTATTCTGCTTAACTTTGACCAAAATTGATATTAATATTATGTGATTAGAAAATTGAAAAAAATATTATTAAAAAGTATATTTAGTCTATTTAAAAATGTATTTTTTATTTTTTTAAATAATGAAAGAATAATTTTTAATTTTCGGTTAAGAATTTTACAGCTTAAAGATCAAGCCGGATAACTAATTAAGGATGGAAGGAATAATTTTATATACTGAGTAATTGATCTGAAACAACAAATTACGCATTTTGCTATTTAATCTACCGTAAACTTTAGTTGCTTTGGTATTCTTTGAAGCTAATATTCTTTGCCTTTTGCCTTTCGAAGCAATCATATGACTCGAAACACCTTCCAATCTAATGCAAGTTTTAATTTCATTGGTATAATTAGAAAGTAGAAACAGTTCTTTGCGGTTTGCCTTGCAACACAGACACAGTTATATAATGTGCTCTTTTTTCTTTTGCCTTTTGTACTATATAAACTTACTTGCCTTTTGATTTCTTTTTGGCAAGGTGGACTGATCTTCATCAGCAGCTTAGTAAATTGTTAATTAAGCACGTAAATGTGCTTTTATATTGTGATGTTCATGTTTTTGGAGTTTAATGCAATGTTATGTTGGCCGCAAAAATAAAGCATATTATAAAAATTCGTTTACCCCGTGGACGTTTACGTTACGCACATAGCAAGACTGTAATACTATTTTGTTAATCATTATTGAACAAAGAAAATTTGTAACATTTTTTTATTAGTATATGAAGAGTTTGGTGATGAGGGGAGGTCCACTATCTATCTCTATCTTGGGTGTCGGCGTCGGAGAGTTGGTCATGAGATTAAAGATAAAACGTGAGGAATTTTCATGTCAGGATTAAGGTTAAATCTCGCACCATCCGCCGTCCAAAAAGCAATTTGTATCCATACATTTCAGACCTCCACTATTCTATTTTGAATGTATAAGTGTTTCCGAGATACGAATGAAAAAAGTTGTAGATTTAAGAAATAACTAGTGAATTAAATCAAATTAAAAGTTTGACGAAATGATTATTTAATATTGATGGTTATTAAAATATTACCCAACTTTAATTTAAAGAAAAACTAGTTGGAGAAATTTTTTCAATTAGAAAATTCATATTCATAATTAAAATATACCGACCAATTCAAGCTGTTATTTGTAGTTGAAAAAACTCAAATTAAATTAGATAGTTACGCTAATCAAAACACCTAATTTAATCCGATATAATTAGGCAAACATATGCAATATAATTAAACAGTAATTCGAATTGAGCGAACCGATTTTTTAGTCGGGACGTAATTCGAGCCGAGATTAAACGAGTCGTGTGAGTAGGCTCGTTTAACTTAATTGAGCCAAAACTTCTACCGAAACTTGACTCAATTATTTCTCATGTCAGGTCGAGCCGTTTCGCGAGTTATCGCGAGTCGGACTTTAACGAGCCGAGTTGAGTAGCTCGCGATTTTGGACTTTATTTGTTTATGCCAAACAAGTTTAAAAATTATTTTTCAACAATCTAACCATACGGATGCCAAGATATATTTAATTTAATGATATTCAATATTTTTAAAAAATAAAAAATTAATTTATAATGTACATAAAATATAATATGTTTAGTGTAATATTAATGACACGTGTGACAACTCGGGTCAAATACCGAACCTTTTTCAAAAAACAGTTCAAGTCTCAATTACAAGTTCAAAATAAGCCGAAATATACTAGCCTAATTGCTTCTAACTTATGTAGTTCACAAGCCAATCACATGTCCCAAAAGATCATGATTTGTTAGTGCACTCAGTACTTTTTCTTATTAATTAATCTGTAGTCTCTTACATGTTACAAACTTTCGTTTAAACTCCTGACGTGCTCGCCTAATGGATATCCAAAAATTCCAACATCGTACCTCTTTTTTGTGAGATAATAACTGCTGATTTCGTGCCCCTACTTCTACTTCTAGCTGTTTAACGTATCAAATTTTCAAATATCTATTCCGATATCATATGTGACAATACATATAAATCACAGCTCTTTTTCAAAAATCAGGTCAAATCTGATATTATAAAAGTATGAAATAAATTAAGATATACTCATGCATATAACACAAATTCACTATAAACCCTCCAAAAGACCACAGAGTCCGTAGTAATAACTTTCTTATAAACAAAGACGAAGTTTCAAATCTATTCCAGGTGAAATTGGGGTGTTAGCAAAGGATCATGGTTTAATTGCAAAAATTAAAATTATGTTTATAGTATATCACATTCATAGGTTGTTGTTCAATCTTTTGGCCGGTTATATAATCTTTTCTGTTTGATCTATCATTTATACTCGGTCATTGGCTTAAGAAAGAAGGATGTTCATACCAGTTCACCCTCTTAACAGAACTAATTTTGCAACTCTTTCCATATAATATTTTCTTCAAAATTAATCTCTTTCTTTCGCTATATTTTCTATAAGCTTTGCAAACATCAAACTACCTAATCATTAAACTTCTAAAAAAAAAACTACCTAATCATTGCTACATAGTGTACAAAGTCAATACATCAATATAATTCACTTATCCATTGAATATTTGAAGGATTCCTTTCCCACTTCATTTCGTAGCTAATCTTTGATTTATTTTACTTCATAGATATTTTTCTTTTTTTTTTTTTGATAAGATTTCCACGAAAGGTCTTAAAATCGAGTCAATCGGCTGACACGTATGGCCTTGGGCCTCTTAACCTCTTTTATGATTTTCTGTCTTTTTTTTTTTTTTAAATATTTAGTACGCTGTAAATTACTAAACTTAACATCTTAAATTATTTCCAAAAGTTATGATTGTACCTACAAGACCAAATTGCAACCGGACGGTCTTCCGGAACATGTAAATATTTTAATTTCTATAAATTTTTAAAATGCATATTCTCGCTAAATTAAAATTTTAAAATAAGTAGACTCGAGTTTAAATTAAATAATTGTATGTGATTTAACTACAATATCAATATCCTATAAATATGTTTACACTCTAGTTCGGGTCAAATTTGTAAAACTAACCATGAAAATTCAATTACCTGAATATAATAAAATTTTAAAATGCTTAATCTTGTTAAATAAGATTTAAAATAAATAAATATACATTTTAAATTAAATAATTATTTGTGTTTTAAATAATTTTTGAAAATTATTTCCAGTTATATAAGGCTCTTAAATAGTTAGGTATGATTTAATTAAAATAAATTTATAATGGACTCATTCATACGAGTATCAAATGTGTATATATAATATTTTGAATATAAGTGATAGAATTAAGTATTGAAATCCAAATATTAAGAAAGTACAGAATCTATTGACCCGATCAACAATTAATTATCAAACTTTTATTGTTTCAATTTTTTATATAGAAAATTTAGATAAAAAAGAATTTTATGTATCATTTCGGGAAATGTTAATTATACGTACTCGGCTAGAAAAGAATTTCTTGTTCAGGAAACCAAAATTTTGGGCCTCAGTCACTTATGGGCATGTACATTCAAGTGTAGTTGGTTGTTGAAAGCATACACAGTCCAAATTATATGGTCTAGACTCCAGAAGTGGCCTGTGCAATCATCTTATTTTCTTTTTAACATGATTGAGTAATCTTTAACCTAGACCAATTTGACCGAATGATTTAACATAGCGGGTTGGTTAACCCTTTTTTTTTCCAATTTTCTTTAACACTAGATTATCTTTTTCACTTATAATCAAGAAATGATAACAACTATAAAATCACGGTTCTTCCGTGTTGTATAAAGTATATTTATAATTAGAAAACATGAATATTTTAGGTTAGGAGCAAGAAATACCTTATGACTTAAAAAAAATCAGATAAGCCCCTACATTTTATATTGATGGTTCAATAGAACTCTTTTGGTTAAATATTTCTTAATCATAACTGCATATAGATTTGGTATTGAAAAATATATTTTTTTAAATTATGTATTTATATTAATATATTACAGAATATCTAATTACACTTAGAATATTATATCAATTTTTTTTTAAAAAAAAATAGGTCATTACATATCATTAATTTTAACCTTTTTTTTATTAGTGATATTATTATGATTATTTGTAAATTATTATGTATGTCCAAATTTAATTTAGCTAAAAATTAAAATAACCCTATAAACATGCTTAGTAAATTATTAACTTGTTATACCAATATTAATATATGCCTATGTGCATATTATATAGTAGCATATAGGATTCCACGTTTGCACGTTTATTCATCTAAGGTTTCCATTCACATAATTTATTTTTAAAAAAACAAATTAAAAGAAAAAATAAAATTGAAGGGTGTTTTTAAACCATCAACTTAATTATTAGCTGTGTATATTTCTTTCTAAAGTACACCGGCACCGATTACAGTCAGTGTTCCTGAAATTGCTAGGCGTCCAGGGCGGTGAGGGTACCTTCGAAAGATTAATCGGCAAGTCGGAGATTAATCAGACCGATTAATCGGCACATAAATCGGAAGAATATAAATATTATTTTTAATTTTTAAAATTATATAATAATCAATAGGTAGAATATTTGTTTGATAAAAAAAATTATAATTGTACTAAACAATATATACACATACAACACTTCTTATGAACTAATTATCAAGTTTAAAATATTAAATATATTTAAAGTTACAGTTTTAAACTAATTAATATATCATTTTTATATTTTATATAAGAAAATAAATATATTAACTTGCTT
>PHNY01217370.1:38344-48644 GCA_003724115.2 Anethum foeniculum
ACTTAAAAAATTATTTTTTAAATTATGTTCCGCCTAGATCCGATTTTTGACCGCCTAGACCGCCTAATCCTGATTTTAACCGATTTTATTAAAAAAACGCCTAAATAACCGCCTAGGACCGAGTCGGGGCGTTTAAGCACCGCCTAACACTTAGACCGATTTTTAGAACACTGATTACAGTAGAACCCCTTTAAATTAATACTTTCTAAAGTGATAACCTCTCTATATTGATAAAAAAAAATCTCGGTCTCGTCTAGTAATGAGTAATAATATATAAATCTCTCTAATGTGATAATCTTTTTAAAGTGATAATTTTTTCCGATACCAACGATATCACTTTAGAGAATTTCTACTATATAAAGGTCTTTTCTGTATATTTGGATGAAAATGAATAATGTTATAACATGTAATCAACCCGTTATATATATCCCAATTGTATTTGAGCAAATCTTAGAATATAAACCTTAATTCTAACCTGAGAGCAAGTCAATTAGCTGAAAAATGGCATTATTGCTGCACATGAGTGGTTAAGAGAACAACACTGATGGATGCAAGATTCGTTGGATGTGTTGAAGGTAGCTCTGGGTGTGATTTTTCCCGGTCGGTTGAAGGTTGTAATCGGTCCAGGTGTCTACAAATGGAAATTGAGCAAGTAAAGTTGGAAAGTAGAAGATGGAAACAAGACTTTATTTTCTTAGGTTTATGTTGCATCTTCTATTTCTTTTTTTCACAACCTCATATAGAAGATGTGTGTGGTCAATATAATTTCTTTTTGATTTATTTGTAATGGATTTTGTAATGATGAATGAATTTTAATGTTGTTCCCTTCAATTTATAGTTACCAAAATATTAACAAAAATAGAACATTTACTAAAAAAAATCATTCACAAACATAAACTGAAGATAAGAAGTTATCATAGTTTCATAACACATACAGGATTAATACACGATTACAGTTTTTGTCATTGTTTGACATCAAAGTAATTACCAGCCATTACACATGCCAACCACCAAAAGTGTAACATCCCCAACAACCAAAAAACAATTACCATGACAACTATAAAGTCAATTCCAACAACCAAAAATTAAGGGTACATAAATAGGCCAATTACATTAGTACTTATCCCTTAGAATCAACCAAAAAATGAGCAAAAGTTTGGCCGACAAAATATAGCTGCAACTGATTTCATATCCCTATTAATTGGTTCTTTTTTTAAGTCAATTTTTTACTCTTCTTCTAAGAGGCTGATGTTAAGCTACATTGGGTGCCATGTCCATCACCTTATTGTTGTTTGTGCTGATTGACCATCTCATAAATGTTTTGTTCGTCTTGTTATGTGGGCTGATTTGGTGTGAAAGAATTGGTTTGTTTCTGCAAATAAATGGAAATAGACACAGTCCCTAGAAATCAAGGTACGAACATCTTGAAAGTTTAAAAATGTAATACATTACCATGAGTGGACATGTCCTAGAGTTGTGTCCAGGTTACTTGCAACTTTACAAACAACAGTTAATCTAGCTATCACAGTCACACTTCAAGTTGAATTGCATCAAGGCAAGGAAGGCTGCTGTCAGAATTGCAAGCAGACTTGTATCCCCTACGCATCAATATGTTGACATGAATGAGCTTTATGATGGTATACTAAGGGAGTAACTGAGGTGGGTCAAAAAATTATTTTCGGTATAAGCATGTGTTTTGGAAATGTGCAATTAAGATGCTAGACTTTATGAAGCATATAATTTGGCATATACTACTAGTGTATGCAGTGTGTAAGCAGTAAAAGATAAAAATAATAGGATTAGAGAGCATGTATGACGATATCTGTATTATAATTTAATTAGAATGGTCACATATGCATTGCTTACATTTGTTGTTTACTCAACTTTCTTGCCTTTTTAAAAGAAAATATTAAAAATAAAGATTCTTTTACATCTCTCTGTAATGTGCACTACAATTTCTTTGGATCATTGTTATAAGATCTTGCAAATCATGTGGCTTTCTTAGTAATTTAGCTATCGTCAAAAAGTAATAAAGTATTGTTCTATGTTCTGTTATGCAGCTCGAGCTTCTTAGTCAACATATAAAAGATTCAAAGAAAATAACTGACCAACTTGGATCCAGTGGTAGATAGAGGGTGAGTAAAAGAATTGAAAACCAATTTCTTGTTGTATATGGCTCATCTGTCTTCTTCCAAAATTCAGGCCCTACAATGGGCTCCAAAGTGCAGTTGTAGAGCTAATAAAGAAAATTGCAAGTTTAAGTAAAATGCAAGCAGTGCAAAATTAAAAATTTAAGTTAGATATTTACCTTCGTGTACATATTCTTAGAGTAGCAGTTATGTATATGTATATCCCAAGGCTCATTCTTCAAAGCTATGCATGCAACTGCATGATAGCATGGAATCCTTGTGAGATCCCACTTCCTGTAGGCACCACCAATTCATGTCCACCATCTGTACATGTAAACAAATATGTTGTTCGTCCAGGAAACAACACAGCTACCAGCAAATTGAATAGCCCTAGTACAATGAGAACATATAATATATATGCAATTACAACATAATGACAATGTCAAATACTTTGATTCGAAGGTTAGAAAGGCACTTACTTGTCAAGTTTTTTTTTAATGCACTAGGACATATGATACTGTCCTTAGCATCTAACTTGTCCTTCCTCACTTGGATTCTTTTCATGACAGATTTATAAAGCTCTCTAAACATTGTTATGATTGGTAAGTCTCTAAATTTTGTTATACTATTGTTAAACACTTCACAGTGATTGTTAACAAACATATCATTGTGAACAAGTTTTCAAAAGGATGATCTTGACCCACTACGCCATAACTGGCCTGATGTAACGCCAATTTACTTTTACAATAAACCAGAAAAGCAATATAATAGACCTAATGTAACACTAAGGGGCATTACACTTGTGAGCATTACATCAGGGGGTGTAATGTAACACTTTGGCTGTCTATTGTAACAGAGAGAAAAGTATTACAATAGAGCCCTAATGTAACAATATAATGGCCAATTGTAACAGCTTGTCAATGTTAAATTAGGTAGGGATAATTTTGCCAAAGTGGGCCCCAAGACTATTGTAATACTGGATTTTATCCATTGTAACATTACTATGTTTTAATCGAGTAATAGTAGCTTTGATTAATATAACACTATATATGTAAATATGTTACACTAGAATAGGCAAATGCAACGGTTAATTATATAAAATTCTGAAATTTTTGCTTAGTCCAATCAACAATCCCAATAGTAACCAAAACATTAAACTACATGTCCATGACATTCTCATCTCCTTCAACATCAATTACTCCAATACATATCCAAACTATTGAAAAACCACCTAAAATCACAACTATATAATCGATCAAGGTATGATTACCAAAGTATGATGAAACATAAATTTGATAACATATTTAAAAAATGCCGCCTTGAGTGCCTGGAGTTTGAGTGGCAGGAGTGATAGGAATTTCATTGTTGTCTTGATCACTTCATGAGAAGGTAGTACAAAAGTCTCTTAAATCAAATTTCATATTAGGATTCGTGTCCTAGTTTTTTCAGCAACCAAACCATGTTCTCATAGACTTTCTGTTTACCTTGGCTTTCATCTTAGCATATAAACCTTCAAAGGTAGCAAAATCAAATTCATAAGTGTTTGACTGTATGATATATAAAGAGAGTTTGTAACAACTACATTATCTTGTACATTGTCATCATAAACATACATTGATGAGAATCAAGAGGCTAAAATAACACATTCAGGTTACAAGTATTCATTAGCACTGTAAAAAAGTAAAAAGGTGCCTTGTAAAGATCTCATGGAATAAATGAATCGATTAGCTTTTTATTTAATAAAATAAACTTGGGTTATAAAAAGGTCAATTTAGCAATATTAGTTTGGTATTTGATATTAAATTATTTAAGTAGGCAACTGATCCATACCATTAATATTTAAATACTTCTAGATTGCAAAACAAATGTCAAGTTATACACTAAGTCAGCATCATTGATTATCTGTACTAGAAATTCAATATATAAATTTTCTTTGCTTGTGTAATTTATTTTATCTAGCGGATATTTTATCCATTTAAAAACCCCACATACACTATCTAGTTCTACCAATGTCAATGGTTAGCAAGACTGCATTTCTATCGTCTAACAGATGAAAATTGAATATCACATTTTCTCTATAACATTAACACCATTATATCGAAAAGTGAAATTATTTCGTAAAACATTTATTTTCACTATAACTCTCTCCCAATTTAAAAAGTAAGCTACAAGTCCACCACATCAAAACTTTAACAAGGTCAACACAACAGTCAGTTTTATAAAATAACAAAACTAAAAAGTGACAAGGTAGTTCGAACTTAATTTAATTTGTAATATATCCAAATACCTATTTAAACATGAAACAAACATAAAGGTAATTAATAAGTACCTATACTTACAGTTCAGATAAACAGGGAGCAAGTAAGAAAAGATTTCACGATTGAGGAACTTGTGAATCTCACGAAGAGGCAAAATACCAGGCTAAAATATAATGGCTCTCTTTTAGGGGTCTCTGTTGCACCTGTCTACTACAGAACATACATGAGTAATACATAATTAAAATTAAAATATCACTAAATCATATAAAGTGCAAAATTTTAAAATGCACACACTAGGGAAAAATTGTAATTAATTTAATTTAGTAAATGAAACACAGAGTGCAGAGAGATGGAAATACCTTGAACCAAACTAAGGTGAAGAGTAAGATGGATATGTAGGTTAGCAGCTTCAAAAGAAAATAGTGCACATGTAACTAACTAGACTTGTCAAATAAAAGGTCCATCTTGAATTATAAAATAAAAGGCCCAATTTATTTATATGGTACTAGCCACCCCTTAACATCTTAGTCATGTTTTTGTTTCCCTACCAACTGGACTTAGAAATCTATATTTATTTTTATTTTTTTACTTTTTCTCTCCATTTTTTTACAACTCTAAGGCCGTTTCTTTTAACCTGACCAGGCTATTTGACATTTCCGAAATCTTTTAATCTTTTAATCTAATTATATTAATGTTGACCATATTCATATTCCAACTAACCATTATTTAAATATTTAATCTAATTACATACACATGGAAACACATATATAAATCAATGACTATAGTATTCAACTATTATTTGTTACTGCAAGTAAATGTAATTAATGAATGCCACATAAAAAATTTCTAACAATGTACAAATTAATTTAATCCAACAAACAAAAGTTCAATAAAAAAATATGTATTCAAAATTCGCATGTGTGTGTTCCTGGGGCAGAGATTTGACAAAAGAATTAACTAAAACACTAGACCACAAGTCATAACCAAAACAAAGAACACTAATACTTAATTTAAATTAGGTGTATATGCAAACTCTGCATAAAAATACATACTTAATTGCATACAGTGAACATATAATGATACATATCATCATACAATGTTTTAAAATTGATCAAAGAACACAATAATCATGACTTTGGTGGGATAACACTGAGACAAAAAATAATCAAACAATGACCATCACTACATATTAGGAGCCTTTAAAACTATAGTTTGTATCCAGAGAACAGCTGAGACATGAATCATTTATCTTGTCTGGACTTACCAGCAATAGAAAAATAAATAAATAATTATTACAAAAGTCACATACCTGAATGCAAGCACTTCCTTTGCATTGCAAGCAGAATTGGATCATGCACTCCTGATAAAAGTAGGTGTTGCAGTAAAGAGGTGGTGAAAGCATGTGCTATGAATCCGCAAACAAACATTTTGTCTACTAGTTTGCAACTACCTGTTGTGTAATCCTCTGTTTTGGATTCTGTTTTGAGCTAGCAGAGTACACAACCATGCAAGAATTAGAACACCAATATGGTAAGTTAGCTAACATAAACAAATTATACAACAAAAAGTTTAAAATGACTACATGCTGTATAATTGCATAATACTCCATGTCCAAGCACCTCGTCCAAATGAACTCTACAAATTTGAACACAGAATGAGCTTAAATTGGAATAATTGTACATAAAATTAAGAAATGCATATTTTGAGATACTCATCTTTGCACTTAATTTCAGCCACAATAATATTATAGTTTGCTTAAACAAACTAAAACTATTCTTATTCCATCTCTAAATGAAACTATTAAATGAACAAGTATTGTATATCTGAATAGAGCTTACGTGGTTGGAGGAATGAAACAGAGCTGCACCTACAAGCCAAAAAATACTCTTGAGCCAATCTTACTACAAACACCTGAAGCCTTTAACAAACTCATATTCCAAAAATAATTTTTTACCATCGGACAAATTCAAAATTAAGAACATATTACACATTAAATTAAACAAAAAATAAATAAACAGATACATTTAATATGTAGTGTAAGAGAGCCATAAAATCCCAAAATAATCAAAACTTCCAAATAATCAAAATAAAATTGAAATCCCAAAATAAGTTTACCTTGTTAGCTCGAAACCCTAATTTTGAAGCTCTTACCTCCTGTAAAACAAAACACGTAATTAATTAGTTAAACAAAACTCCCAAACAAAGCTCTAATAACCCAATTAAGTTGTACAAAATAAAGCCCTAATTACCTTGTTAAAGACTCCTGCAAAATCATTTAAAAATTAGTAAAAACTTTACAATTAAGAATTTAAAAGAGTGAGAAAGGGAGAGAGCGAATCGCCTGAAATACGAAAATATAGTTTATAATACAAACGTGTTCCTATTTACCACTTAATCAGAGCAAGAGTAAAAGCCCCAATTTATAAAACCTAATTGCCTGTAAATTCATAAAAATTCAACAGTTAGTAAGTCATAATCAGAGAAGGTGTGTGTTCAAATACCTAGTCTCCAATCCATGCTTCAGTTCCTCCCGGAGAGATTTTGTTTGAAGAGACTGTGTTGAGAGAGTATATCGATAGAGAGAGCAGGAGAGAGTATGTGCATTTGTGTGGTCTAAGTCATTTGTTTGGTCTAGGTCTGTGGGTTTTCATTTGGGGGGGGGGATACTGCCTTCACATTTCACCTCGGGAAACGTGTCAAGTTCCTTTTTACGTATAATTTTAATTAATAAAATTTTTAATTATATATATTTATATATGTTAAAAATATCACATTTTATTTAAATATAATATTATTTGTTTTTGAAACGAAACATAATAAATTTTAAAAAAATTATAATTTATATATGATATTCTCTAGTCATGAATAATCATGAATATAATTTTATTTGTAATTTTATGATAAAATATTAAGTCTAATATTTTTTAAAATAAAAAAGTAACTAATGTAACACCAAGTACTGGTGTTACATGTTGTGCAACACCTTCACTCCCATGCAACACTAAGCTTACAGCTATTGTAATACTAATGCAGTAGTGTTACAATAGCACAAGAATTTGTTAGCTACTGTAACGAAATGCTTGTAACGCTTTTCAAAAATCATTACATCAGACCACTTATGGCGTAATGACCATTTAACTTAAATGTTTAGCCATAAGCCGCTCATAGCACTTAAGAGCTACCTATTTAACATAAAGGAAATATGTCAATTACTATAATCATATTAATGTGCAAAGCATTACATACAAATGCAAATGACTAGTATTAGTACCACTTTCATCTTATTCATGTGTAAGTCAAGCTCCTACTCTGTTGAAGCTCTTGCAGATTTTCATAGCCACTGTCTCAAAGTCACTCCCTTGAAGTCCTTGTTCATGTTTTAGTACAAATGCATAACACAAAATTTGTATTCTGCATTTAGTACCACTGATTCCAAAGCTTTGATCAGGCCATGCATACAAATGTATATTTGTACAAACAAGTAATTAGAAAGATAAGTACAGAATTCTTTTGCCTACCAGAGATATAAACCATTGTTCTTCATCATTGCTTTCATTTTTTAAGTCTTGAGCCAGAAATTGCAAGAACCGGGTCCAAGATTCTGTTGTTTCTGATTCTACAAAATCACAGGCAATTGGGTACAAGCCATCATTGACATTTGCCCCAACTACTGCTAACAGCTGACCACCAAAAGGCCCCTTGAGGTTACAACCATCAAAGCCAACCAAATGCCTACAAAACTGTGTAAATGCACTCTTCAAAGGCTCTAAATATACATACATTCTCATAAATATTCCACTTTCAATCCCTGACTTTGGATCCTCATATAGAATTTTCATTGTGCTTTTTGGGATTACTCTCTTAATTTCATGTGCATAATCAACACTTGACCAAACTGTGCAGAATGAGTACCATTGATCTTCAGAAGTGCTCTTGATTGGCTACAACAAAATTGGAAACATGACGGTTCAAGTCACTGAAAATCTTCTTATGAAATGAAGCAGTAGCTCAGTTTGGATTCATTCGAATCTCCTTCTCATAGCGCTCTACTAGCCATGTAGAGTTAATTTGCTTCTGCTGGAATGTTGGCATACAAGTGTGCTTAATAACAATAGTCTTGATCTGATATGTGCTGGTCTTTCTCATTGGAGAAGCATACACTATCCACTTATAAGGAGCCTCACAAATGTACTTGACTTTCTTCCAAAGTTCTTCACCAGTTGGATAGGCCTCTTCTCAAGGATGGCATAAGTCCTCACTGCTTTTCCAAATATCTGAGAAGATCTAAACATCATACCAAGCTCAAAAACTGACATTTTCATATCAATTTCCTCATTCAAAACTGTATAGTTAGGTTGTTCATCGTTAGTAGAATTTGATGTCATCGTTAGTCTTCATGGACTATCATGTCTACATTCTTTTCAAAAATGAGATCATCATCATTGTCATCCTTGTTAGAAGTATCTGAATGAAAACTCTCATCATCATTGTCACTTGCATTCATAACATATTTCTCAATGTCATCAGAATCAGAAAAATTCTTATACACACCCTTCATTTCCCTCACTGCTTCTCCCTCCTCAAGGTCTTGCTGCGTTGAATTTGGGAAAGGATTTTTTATATGAATTTCATCTTGAATACCTCCCAACATTTTCTTGACTTAAAGGTTTAATTTTTATCACATATATCTCAATAAATCTGTTAGTCTTAGGCCTTTTTGATTGAGCATTGTTAAGAATCAATTTTTCATCAGTTTCTAACTCATATAGCTCTTTGTCCATTGTTGTTCCTAAAAGTTTATATCATATGTTGTAACAACTCCCCCCTCCTCAAGAACCACACTCTAACTGCATACTATTTATCTCAAGTAAGTTTATTCATCACTGTCACAAAAATCTACATTAGTACGGAACCAGACCCCAGTGCATCTCTTAGATTTTTTTTCAAAATCACAATATTATAAAATAACTTAATTATGAAAAGCTTATCATGTGGTATAACAAATACCCAATGTAAAATTTTAAACTTAATATACAGACCTAAGACTTATACAAACATAAAATATACAGAATTTCAATAAATATACTCGCTATTTTAGCATTAAGCTATGAATTGCAGGGAATATAAACATTAATTTCACAAATAGGCCAACAACAAAAATAGGACTAGGTTTAAACATATACTTTTGCAAATATGTAAAATACCACACAGTAACATATAACAAATACACATAACTATCTTCTTGAATCAAAACCCCCAATTTATGTGATCATATACAAAACAATAAGCATACAATAACATTATTTTAAGGAGTTTAGTAATCACCAATATTTTTAGACATTCACATGGCTTGAAAGCGTTTTGATCTTCCTTGAACCTCAACGACCACACCATTTTGCTCCGATTTATTCTTGATTGACGCTTTGTATTAGGTTTATGCAGATTAAGGAGGCGAACCGCCTTTATTTTTGGAGGGGACTAATAATAGTGGGTTATACAATAACTGAAATTCGATATTAGTTTATTTGAATTAATTTTACCCTTTTAACTTTAACTATATTTTAATTATCGAATTAAACTAACGACCGTCTAACTTAGTTGACGGAACGCTATCGGGTGTTTAAAAAATTATTGTTCACCCATTCCCGTTCTAATTTCCCTAATTGGATTATCATTATGAAAAAAAATAGTTGGGACCACTTTGATACAACTTAGTCATAGTTATATACCTAATATCTTAACTATTACTCCCTCCGTCCCCCTGAGTAGTATACATTGGGGGACGGGGGCTCGACACGTATTTTAACGCTTATTTATAACATAGCTACATAAATAATTTTAAATTTTTTCTTTTTCTAAATAAAAGTATAACACTTGAAGTTTAATTCAGAAAAAGAAAATTTTAAAAATGAA
>PHNY01217473.1:23382-33513 GCA_003724115.2 Anethum foeniculum
TTATAATATCATAAAATTTAATTTAATTATTTTTAAAGACTAAATTTATGTTATCTTGTTATTATTTTAATTTATAATAAGAAATATCTATTACTATTATCTAACTTTTGGACAATTATTACTTACTCTATGAATCAAAAGTGAAAAAGACTAATTTTTACTGTTTAAATGTTAGGTATACCTAAAATTTGAGGATATCATCACTCTGCACTACCAACACACCTTGCACTACAAAAAATTAGAATAAGAATATAAATTAAAAAAAAATAATTATAAATTAAGCAAAGATATGAAAGTTAATTCGTATTACTAAAAAAACCATTAGTTCCTCAGATTTGAGAATGATAAAAGATTAAAACTATTGGTGTAAATTTAGGATTTTCATATGAATTTAAATTTATTTTTTAAAGTTGACGAAATTTGGATTTGAATTTAAATATGTTAAAAATATATTTAACATATTTTTAGATACTTATCTTTTAATTTTTTTTTAAGAAATTTAACTTAAAAGAATAAAATTTGATTTTCAATAATTAAATTTGAGGAGTTACTAAAAAAACAAATATAATTAAGATTATTTAAGATAGCAGCTCGATCTTCATAATACTACATAACAATGCTTGGAGACAAAGTTTAAACTAAGTCCTCTATATCGTATAGTTGAACTCTAAAATGTTGTTACAATTTTAACGAATTATATACATGAATATTTGACTGCTTAGAGATAAAAGCAAACTAAGATACGTAATTAAACTTTAATGAATGAAATTCGTGAATACATAATACATGAATATTTGATATTTTTATACTAATAATTGAAATCGAAATTATGTAAGAAATTCGTAGATAAGCATGTTTGTTTCAAACAAAATATTTACAATATAAAAATTTGAAAACTAACATCTATGTACGTGACTAACTGAATCGATCTTAAAAGAAAATCATCTACAAACCTGCGCATACAAACATAAAAAGAATTAGATGATAAGATAAAATTGTAGAATGCTGAAAGCTGCCTGAAAGAATACGCAAGAATCAGGTTAGATAATAAAAAGTTTTAAAATATTTGGTACTTATAAACATAAATATGATTAATAAGATTTAAGTGCGTCCATAATATTTCTTTTTATATATATAAAGATTTATATTATATTTTAAATATGATTGATTTGTATATTTTTTTGTAAGAACTTCATGGATATGCATGCTTGTATCAAACAGGATATTTATAAATTAAAAATTTGAAAACTAACATCTACGTACGTGACTAATTTTTAAGTGCGTCAATAATTTATATATATATATATATATATATATATATATATTTGAAATATGATTGATTTTTATATTTTTGGACTTTCCCATAAATTTAAATGTAAATAAGGAAATTTAAGTTAAGTTTTATATTTGAAATATGATTAATTTTTATAATTATTGAATTTCCTTAAATTCAAATGTAATTAAGAAAATTTTAATTTTTATGAATTAATATTCATGAGTATATTTGAAATAGGATTGATTTTAATATTTATTGACTTTCTCAAAAATTTGAATGTAAATAAGGAAAATTTAAGTTAATTATTTATATTTGAATTATGATTTTATTGACTTCCTAAAAATTCAAATGTAAATACGGAAATTTTAATTTTTATGAATTAATATATAGGAACATATTTGAAATATGATTGATTTTTATATTTATTAACTTTCCCATAAATTTGAATGTAAATAAGAAAAATATAAGTTAATTTTTTATATTTGAAATATGATTGATTTTTCTAATTATTGACTTTCTTATAAATTTGAATCTAAATAAGAAAATTTTATTTTTTATGAATTAATATACATGAGCTCTAGAAAAAAAAAGATAAATATGATTGTAGCGAAGCTCCTGCAAGTTTTCTTTTGTATATATAAAGATAAAGATAAAAAGTGAAGTAGTGTTTTTATTTTAAATATTATCTATATTTTTAAAATTTATCTTTACTAGGTAAATATTATTACTAACAGGTGCATATGGGAGATACTCTTACTCCGTTATCAAGGATGAGACCGTTTTTAGTTTTTACCATAAGACTAGTTTGAGTTTTGGGTATTATAATGACGATTTTAAGGTAATAATTATGGGTTTTTAATCTTGATAAAGTAAATGTATATAATAAAGTTATAACTTGCAGATTATCTGTTATCCATACCGTATCATAAATCATTATTTTTATATATGTAATAACAATAATTATATATACTCTTTATAGTTATGAAATAATCTGTATCAAGTACTTATTCTTTTCTTTTTTTGGCAAAATCCAATTAGTTTATATTATTGTTTTAAAAAAAATATTAAGAAAAAAGGGCTTTTCTGAAAAATACCTAAATTCAAAAAGATTTTTACAAAAATACTATCACTTTTTAATAAACTTTGCAAAAATATGTTTTTTTAATTTTTATTTACAAAAATGCGAATTTCAATTTTTTTTTATAAGAACAAGGTTTTTCTGCAACTAGATATAACCTCAACGAGTTTCTTCAATTCCATGCAACTAGAAGCAACCTCGAATGCAACAAAAAAACTCGATGTAGCTAGTTGCATATGTGATTGATTTTGGTTGCACCTCATTTTTGAAATATTTTTAAAAAATAATAAAATCGTAACAAGATTTAAAAGAAATAGTATTTTTTATAATTGCAATGCAATTTAGGGTTCAGGGCTCACATTAGCATCTATTTAATTGATTTAAATATTTTTATCATTAATTAATTTAATTAGTTTACCAAGGGAAAAGTAAACTAATGCGAAAGAAGTTCATAGTTTTCACATACAACTTTGTGAACAAAGAATTGGGCTTCTTTTTTTTTTTTTGTTCAGAAGAATTGGGCTTTTCTAAACCTAATTAAATATATATAAATACATGTGTTTCAGCGTCTTAGGTTAATTTAAGATATACATGCAATGGCCCTTGAGCATGAGCCACCAAAGTACCTGCCAGAAGACGTCTTAAGAGCAATCCTCTCCAAACTGCCAGTTAAATCTCTAAATCAGTGCAGATGTGTTTGCAAAACATGGTATCGGATTATCGGTCTGCCAAATAATATATTGATCAATATTCTTTGCAGATTGCCACTTAAATTTATAGTTCGATGTCGGTGTGTTTGCAAATCATGGTATCATATTATTGCTACCACGTCCTTCGGTAAATCACATCTCAACTTTCAAGAAGCCGCGTCCAACTCAAACAAGTATATGCTGTATCAGATTGGCTCTCGCTTCACATTACTTGCCCATTCTCATTCCATTTACGACGGATCTCTTAAATATTCTAAACTATACGACACGGATGATATCTTACGGAGATATACTGGTTCAGAATATTCCATCAGGCCAACAGTTCACGGGATCTGTAACGGGTTGTTATGTTTGTCGGATGACCGTAGAATATATCTCTGGAACCCAACTTGTAGAAAAATTAAAAAGCTTCCTCAACCTGATTTCTCCGTCATCAAGGATGCAGACTGTTATTACCGTTATTACGGTAAGACTAGTTGGAGTTTTGGGTATTATGATGACGATTTTAAGGTAATAGTTATTTCTCCACTTGGTAAGGCATACATTGTTGCATACATTGTTTTGGTTTACAGTTTGAATACAAATAGTTGGAACATGACTCAAATTGAATCTCATGATGATGCTTATGTTAAAGACGTGTTCTATAGATATTGTGTAAACGATTCAAAGTTTGTAGATGGTACGGTGTATGTCATAGAAAGTGACCTTGTCAGATGCTTTAATTTGAGCAATGAGACCATTCGAGTAATCCCATTCCCGAAAGAATTTGGTCGTTGTTATGATTTTACTACCGAAGTGTATGGAGATTCGATTGCTATTTTTAAATTTAAATGCCAGTCTCGATCTTTAACTATGTGGATACTAAAAGACAAATCCTCATTTGTGCCGGCCTGGGAGAAAAAGTTGGATAATATGAAAAATTCATACTATTATCTGGTAGGGCTCCTAAATAATGGTAAATACCTTGTAAGCTGGAAGAAGGAGGGGCCGAAAAAGTGTTACTTGTGCGATGTCGACTCTCCAGGGCTAAGAGAAGTTACGTGTATGCGTGGTTCTCCATATATATACAACAGCCACATACATCCCAACTATGTGGAGAGTCTTTTGCTACTCAATGAAGATCACCTGGATCCTATCGTTTTTTATGATATAAACGGAAAGAGTCTTCCTGAATCTGCAGTTTGAAGTTGCTGACATTGCATAAGACAACCCAATAAATTTCCTGGCGATGGCGGAAGGAAAGCAGAAACGAACAACATCAAATGTAAGAGGTCTTTTTCCTTTTGTCTGTTTAACACAGAAACATTAGGATCAGACTTATATTTATTTTCATATTCTTAATTGTCATACAGTAATTAGTTTGCAAGTGTTATGGTTTTCAACCGGATATTTATATATATGCATTTCTTATCGCCTTTTGTATCTAAAGAGCTAGGCAAGAGAAAAACAGTATATGCAGTCACTTTCTAAACTACTACTACTAGATATTCTTGTACTGATCCTGATCAACTACTTACTATCATCAATGAATTTTACAATGTAATTCAAAAGAAAATTCCTTTGTGATGCCAATATCAGGGCACGCTACTATTCATTCACAATCTGGTAAATACATCACGGCCTCTAGGGATCTTGCTACAATTAGCATTTAGAAGATTAAAGCTTAGCCTATATAAATGTTTAGGGATTATACAATGGGTAATAGTGAGCTTCGAGCCTGGGAGTCCATGACCACTTTTAAAGTTATTGTACCAGTAACCTTAGAACTATCTGAAATCAGAGGACAAATTACAAGATACTATTCTATTACAAACACATTAGCAACTTATAAGTAAAATTATCTAAACGTCTAAATAACTTATAAATTACGATATTCATATTGCTTATATGACACTTTTTCACTATAAGCCATGTCATAATTTACATCTTTTAGGAAACCCGGCCCATACGGGTCCACAGTAACATTTCATCCTTACACCAATACGGCAACACCCATTCAATCATCGCATAAGAACTGTTTCAGTCCTGTTGTATCTGTCACCTTTGGGCCGGGGAACTGCTTTTAGTTACAACTTATAATTCCAAATTGTAAATGGCCTGGCCCATATATTGGTCTGTAGATACTAAAGTGTTTAGAAACTTGAGCTTTAACGTTATGCTCCAAACTCTTGCTCAAAGAAATATTTAGACCGTTTTATGCACTTGGTTTAATTTTATGCTGCAAATTGTTACTCAAAACAATATTAATCAAGATTTACGAATGTGCTAATGAAACGTTGCTCATTATTTTCAGTCTCTGATTGTTTTCGCTGTCACATACAAAACTAATTAGATGAGCCAAAGCCTATATATAGTAGTAGTATACATCTTGATAGCAGTCAGTTTGCGATTCCTAGGGTAAACTCTAGATTAACCAACATCTTCGTAGAATTCATCGACATTGAACTTCGGTTTTCCTTCTTCTCCTGCAAATAGACACTGTTGTCGTTCTCTTCAACCTACAAAATCAAAACTTAACCATCACAAATCTGCACACTGTAACATTATGAATGTGTGCATGTTTATTAACCTACTCATACCTTGGTTACATTATCTTGGAAATATGAGCAACTAGTTGATATAGTCTCTTCATTTGAGCGGATCCAATCCTTCATATCCTCTGAAGCTAACCATTGATCACCTCTGTTTCTATACATAATTTCAGTCAAACTTTAATCGACAGTGATTCCTTTATGATCAGTTCTGTGACTTTTAGGGTTGAACTTGTAATCATTCTATAACATGAGTACTTTGCAATATGTGTATATATGATATATCGGTTTTTCTATTATATGCCCATGAGCACATAATAATTACGGAAATTTATAAGATTAAACCATTTTGATTTTTTTCCTTTTTTATAATATTGGTGGACTCCTGCATACACAAAAACTACACCAATCAAATTAAGCGCGGTATACAATAGAAAAACCCATGATATATTTAAATAATCAAATGTTTTTTCCCTTAAAACAAGGGAACCAATATATATGTGTAACATCAGGGCATGTACATTTAGATTCTCAAAGAGAAAAAAGATTGAGATATTTATTTTGACCAAATTTCATACTGGCCCTACATCAGATAAATCAAAATTCGAACCGTTTGCTTGACTTTTTAGTAGTGTACCTTGAGATTCGTCTATTCATCGATCTCCTCGTAGACATTGGCTACAAGACCATAATTCAATTTATGTATACTGTCGTAGTACTAATACTCCCTCCGTTTCAAATTACATGTCTCATTTGACTTTTACGCGTATTTAAGGTACATTGACTGCATAGCTACATCTATTATCTTTTTTAAAAAAAAATTGTGAATAAAAATTTGAATATTAAATTTTTATTCAGAAAAAGAAAATTAAAAAAATAATAAAAAAAACTATGCAATCAATGCACATTAAAATACATGTAAAAGTCAAATGGGACATTTAATTTGAAACGGGGAAGTAATTCACTATAGTAACAAACTGACTTTGAATGCTAGCGGTCATTAGTCAACATTAACAAAGAAAAACAATAGTTAACCAGAGCCAAATGAGTTAGTCCGTTTGGAGTAGCTTAAAACTGTCTTGATTAGCTTTAAATTGGCATATATGTTCTTCAGATGCGTTCATGTGAGTGAACCTTTCCATTATTTAAATTTTATTTCAAACTAGTAATGATGATAATTGATAATAACGTATACAGGTCAGACAGAAATATGTAGTAGTAGTACCAACAAACACATACATAAATTCATAAGGGTTCTCTTCCTTGACAATCGGGTGTTAGTGAGCTTTATCTGACAAACTATCAGGGGTGTCGGATCTACATTTCAAGGGCCCAGATTAAAGCATTTTTTTTCAAAAAAAATTTTAATCTGAGCCCTTTAAAATACTGATTTAAAGATTTTGGAACTGCTAGCGTATTAGTAAGATTTATTTGACACCCGGACGGATGTTGAAGAACAAAACCCAATTCATAAATGCACAAAGAGACATGTATGAGACATAAATGTGTGTGTCTGACGAGAGTGACAAAGGAAAGAAGGAGACTGAGAAGTAGTAGTAACTGAGAGTAGTACAAGTTAAGAAGTGGGAGTACCTGTGGGCATTCTGTAATGTAGTTGGTAGTGACGTTGGGGTTGATAATAATGAACTGATAGAATAATTAGAACAAGGCAGCAGATACTGATTGTCACAAGCATCAACATCTTCTACTGTTCCTCCTGTCCTTTGCTTAAAATCCTCCATCTCTGTCTGCCCTTGACCTACACCATTTACATTCATCATCATTACTCACTGCCCCTACTTCATTTATACACTTATAAAACCCAAGAAAATTGTTAATTTCAATATTATATCTTCACAGAAAGGACAATATTTAGCCGGGCATGTCTATCCCAAACATAATTATGTGGTTGCAAAAAATATGATGCATTACTCCCTCCATCCCATTTCATTACTTTACGTGCACTGTTTGTACGCATTTTGAGGCTTCTATAAAGTGTAGTTTTATAAAAAAAAATTAAATTTTTTTTTTCTGAATAAAAGTTTAAATATTAAATTTTTATTTAAAAAAAAAAATTTAAAAAAAAATTATAAAATTATACTTTAAATGAGCCTTAAAAAGCATGTCAAAAAGTAACGTAGAGAATTCGTAGAGAATTCAATGGGAGTACTATTTATTGGCTGAACAAGGTCGGGACTGACCCCAATCCCGGCTCCCCGACTGATGTATAGAAATATTTAAAATTTTATGCAATCTTATAAAATCTACTAATTCGACTTTGGCTAATATGCAATCTTATTTCCGCCACTGATTGAAATAGCTAAATTGATATAGTACGTTAGAGGAGAGGGGTGGGTTTAATTTTCTTCCTAGTTTTGGAGAAATAGCTATATGTAATATACCTGTTCCTTTGTCAGTGTTCTTCACTGTCCTATACATCTGCATAAAGAACAGTAACAAAAAACAGATAAATTTAAGAATCTTAAATGTTTAGTATGTAGTTTCATATTTTCATGATTGCAGTTATTGAAATTACATGAATAAATTGCAGTTTCATACCTGTAAATGACTTTTCACATGAGCTAGAGTTAGATCTTTCACATTCATCAGCTCTAGCACAGATTTTGGTGTTGCTCCTGTAACATTGATTGTTTAGGTTTTGATTAACCTACTTTCATAGTACTAGAACTAACACTACAAGATAAACGCTCATTTCTGACCAAATTTAATAGTAGGAAATATACGTTTTTCTTGTAGTGTCGTAGAAAATAAGATAAAATAGGACTATAGGAGCATACTTTCATGGCCACCAAGAAGCTGAACTGCATGAACAAAATGTGAATGAAGAGTAGAAGTCCATCTCATTCTCGGAGCTCTAGCACTTCTTTTCATTACCCCATTGGAACTACTAGTTCTTTTGAAGTCACTGCCATAGATATGTGGTTGATAATGCTGAAATTTTCGGGGCGGTGGTGGATTTAGGCTTGACACCATTTCTAGCCCTAAACTTAAATATGAGCGGTGACATGAATTTTCCTGTGAAAACAATCCATATTCATGGCTGAGATCACTACTACCTCCGCTGCTAGCTGAGTCGCTCCGCTTCATTAGTCCCCCATTGTAACTACTTGTTGGCTTAGTAAATGGTGGTCTGATTTGTAACGATAGATCAGGCATATTTGGAGTTGCATTTGTCATGTTCTGTAAAATTTTTATGTAAACTATTGTTTTTTGAGAAGGAAGAAAGTTATTGAAAATGAGAGGACTGGGTTGTGAACTTGTGATTATATGAAAATGAGTGTTCTATGATTATTGGTTTGCATGTCTATATTTATATCGAGATATTGAGGAGGAGGAGGAGGAGGAGGAGGAGGAGGAGATGCAAAGTTTATGTAGGTAGCTAGGTTTCCTAAAAAGACTCCAAGTTGAGTACTAGTACTAGTAAAGTGTACTCCCTCCGTCCCATTGAGAAGTCTATGTGTACTGTTTGCACATATTTCGAGCTCCTATAAAGTGTAGTTTTATAAAAAAAATTAAAATTTTTATTTCTGAATAAAAATTTAGACATTAAATTTTTATTCAAAAAAAGAAAATTTTAAAAAAAATATTATGAAACTATACTTTAAAGAAGTCTTAAAAAACATGCCAAAAAGTAACGTAAAAAATTAAATGGGACAGAAGGAGTGCTAGTAAAGTTGAAGGATAAAAGATGTGAAGACCGGTGGTACCGTGGTAGTGTAGTACCAATATTCCGGGGAAGACAAAGCTATGATATAAGAGGTCATGGGAAGATAAAGAAAATGCATTTACTATTTGGTCGTGTATTTTACACACACCATATATGTAGGAGAACGAGTGACTTTCTTTAATCCCGTCATGATAATGATAATCGGAAATGTGAATGGAGTAAAAAGGATTAAGGATTGATACGAATAATTATAAAATGAACTGTATTTTTTAATATGTACCCCAAAATATATAATAAATATTAAATTTTATAAATTTAGTACATTTTCATACTAATATAACAGTATCTTTTTATTTTTCCGTGATGTCGAGAATTCGAAAATGTTGAGAGTTCGAACAAAGGGTGTATTTCATTGGGGATAGGGATGACAATCGGGTCGGGTATGGCAGAATCCATATCCAAACCCGAAAATTTTATCCATACCCAAACACGAAAAATACCCGAAAATGAATACCTGAACCCGATCCAACGGATTTTGGATCGGATTCGGGTATACCCGAAACCCGAAATTTTTTGGATTGGATATGGACATATACCCGAAATCCGAAACCCGAAACCCGAACTCGAAATCCGAAAATATGTATTAACTATTAAAATTGCAAGTGCAAGGGATCGAATCCGCGACCTTGAGTAATATGAGAATATGAATTTTAATTTGGCATTTTTTACCATTCCACCACATCTTTAATTATGTTTATATATGTATAACTCATGTTTTAATAATCAAACCCAATTAATACTCAATTAACAAGATTTATCATCTTTAACAAGATTTATCATTAAAAGAT
>PHNY01217510.1:0-10043 GCA_003724115.2 Anethum foeniculum
ATATTACATACATACCTTCTCCTGGTTTGAAATTCAAATCCGGGACTTCGATTACCGTCCTCCACATTCAAATTTCAGCACAAACAACCGGACGGTATAAATATTAAAGATATTCATCTCCAAACGACACGTAAGAAATAAACCGGAAGATCAAGGTTAATCAGGAGAGTGGATAATAGTTAGTACAAATGCTTTATGAATTAGGTAGAAAAGTTGAGAGTTAAGACCGGGATTACAACTGTGGACATTAAATGCAGAGATGGTAATATGGCGTGGGTTTTATTTTTAATAAAAACTTTTATGAAAGTGGGGTAAGAGTGAATGATATTGTGAGCATGAAGACAACAACCTCTCACACGTGCACAGACCGTATGTAAGAAATTATGAAGTTGCCATTATTAGTGTAATCACTGGTAAATACGGTCATTATGGGGAGGGTATAAAGGTAAAAGGCAGTCTAAATGGCCTACAGGCTTTATAAGATAAATAGATTATAACAGGACTCTTGTTGTTGATCTATTCCGCCATTACAAATTGATTCTACTATTGAAAAGAGCTCTTTGCATATTTGCAGGAGGGCCAGTGAATTCAGAATTCTTTGCACATTTGATGGTGCAAATTTTAATTCAATTTGTCCCAGATTCACTACAACTGACACGATTACGGAGACTAAAGACTAATATGACACGAATCTGAAAGTGTCATCCCCTATATTGGAACTGTTAAGAAAGTGAATATAAAACTTACCATCAAGATGGACAGAACCATCAGACTTAAAACTAACTGATTTGGATTAGCCCCCCCTGGAAATTGGAACTGTTAAGAAAGTGAATATAAAACTTACCACCAAGATGGACAGAACCATCAGACTTAAAACTAATGGATCTGGATTAGCCCCCCTGGAAGCTTTAGTGGATGGGAGCCTACAACACTTGGTCCTAATGATAAAAATGTCACATTCCTTCTTTGAATCCAAATTCCATGCCATCAATCTTCAAGTTTCCATTTCCAAGATTATTGCTACTACTAGTAACATTAACTACAGATTCTTAATTATCTTGTAAGCAAAGTTTTTCCCTTTTTCCAGTTCTCCCCGTTAATACCTTTACTATGATGTTAAATATAGAACAAGCTTGAGTTGGCTATCAAACTTTAAAGAGTTCATTACACAAATGAGGGTCTACAGGTGGACATCCATCTTCTCAGTTTTTAATTTTCCTGTTTATACACTAAATTCTATATTATGTACGTAAAGTGACATAAAAACAATCTAAATCATACATGTAATTGTTGGAACCAGATTTCTGTATGTTCGGTATCCACAAGCTGCCTTCGGAGTACAACCTGCAACGAAGAGAATGCGAGGGATTGTCCCCCCGATTCACCTCCGATGTAAGAATAAAATTAATCTGGTAGAGTAGGTTTTCAGAGAATACAAGTGTAGAGAATTGTCAGTGATTGTGTGTGCAGGTGCAAACCTCTCCCAGCTATATCCTCATTCGGTTACGATCATGGAGGAGAACGTTGAGCCCTCGTGGACCACGTCCTTTTCCTCTTGAATGGGCCTTTCTCCTGCTGAATGGGCTTCGGGCCTTGACACTCCTAACTCAGTTCATTCGGCCTGTTGTCACATGTATTCATTCGGCCCACTAGACTAGGCCCAACGAAGGTGGACCTCCAACATGTCCCTGTGATTCCTTCGACTTTTAGAGTCGCATGGATCATATTGGTAAAGATCCATCCGAAGTTGTCATCGAACATAAGTGATGCTTCAGGTCTGCGCCAGGACGCGTCTAACGATGTCTTGGAAAAGCAGCAGTCATAATGATTACAGCTGTCCATCATGGATATGCGTGCTTTAATCCCAGCCGTCGAATACCAACAGCCTATCATCCCAACCATTGATTTTAAAAGCCCAAACATTGGAGGGACGTCTCCCAAACGCCAACAGTTACTCTGGGAGTATATATACAACATAACCATTTCACCTTTCATTTTTACCATATTCTTCACAGTTTCACAGAGCAAACACCAAACTCTTGCAATTTGAGGCTTCAGAAACCACGGGCAACGTTAATTCAAGGTCCCCAAGGCATCCATATCCCGCCTCCAGTTTCTTACAGAAAAGTAAGTCAATTCTCTTTTGCCAACATTTACATGGATTGTTGATAACATGTTTGTCTTCTTTCCAGTTTTGCGCAATGTTTTATATGGGTTTTTGCATGTGGGTTTGGGTAGAGTTAGGCAGCGCCTCTCTAGTTTTTCTCCCCCCTTTTTTTCCTGGGTAACACCTTTGATGGGACGCCATTCAGAGGCTTAAAGATGGTATGCGAGCTTTCTGGGGTTTGAACATTCTTCGGGGTGTCCAAATTCTAGAACAGTCTTCAGGAACCAGCCTAGAAGGCGTCTCTCTTCGGTTTAACCTGGTCTAGGCTTTTCTTCATTCGGTTTTAGCCTCTCGTACTCGGTCGTCGCTTCTAAACCCCCTTTTCTTTTACATATTTATTTCAAACTTCGTCCAAGTACATGGCTAACTGTATTTCTTTTCCTTCGGATACAGGAATATGGACCGTTCAGAAGAAGCCCCTAGCACCTCTCGGACTTCGTCGGTTCCCTTTTCTGACAGAATAAAATTTCCAGCTTGCAACCTTCAGTCTACTTTGACCGAAGAGGCGGTGGAGAAGTTCATAGCCGCCTACAAGATTCCTCAAGGGGCGTATGGGCTTTACACTGCCGATCGAACTGACAGAATATACCAGCGTGAGATGGGAATCGCCCTTGGCCAAATGGACCCGAACGGGTTCATTCACATCAACTGCTTCCAGGCCCGATGTCTGGCGGCTAGGGTTGAGCCGAAGACCAGCCTGTTCTGGTATCACTATGATTTTAAATGTAACGCGAAGAGCAACGGCTATTACAGCATTTCCCGAAGGTCGGGCCGAGTCGAGTGGTGTGCCACCAATTCCAACAATAAGGGAATCCACGAGGAATGTTGCTACATCAGCGGCCCTAAGATTGCCAAGTATTCCAAGTGGAAGATAGTGGAGCCGGCTGATCTGGTCATGCCGGATCTCACCCCTGAGGAGGCGAATAAATATATAGTTATCAACGATTCGGAGTTAGGGAAGATTTCTCTTTCCGACAGCCGCAAGAACGATTGAATCTTCGCCCTTTGGGGTAGTAGTAACATAAATTTCCATTCGTTCTTCCCGCATCATTTTACTTAGCTGCATCTTTCTTAGCTGCCTTTTATGTATTCATATGCGTGTACCTTTGGATTTGACATATTCTTTTCGTCTTGTAGTGTCCACTCTCCAGGCTGTTATCAGAAGGAAACAACAGAAGGCCGAAGAGGCCAGGCTTTTGGCCGAAGCTGGGAACACCGAAGTCCCTCCTAACTAAGGGGCTGAGGAGATGGAGCCTCAGGGAGCTGAGGAGGTCGATCGGGATGAGGGGATTCCCGGAGTTGAGGCCGTTGATGTGGATGACAGCTCCAATGACATTTCTTTGGAGCCAAGGCGCAAAAAGACTCGAGTCGAGGAGGAGCCGTTGGTGGGCAAGCATGTCCCCGACTGGATGATCCTCAATTCCGATTCCATTATCGGTAAGGCTTCTCCTTCGGCTAGGAGACTTGGCGGCCGAATTCTGCAGGGAGCTACTCTTCCGAACGACCAAATCAACGTTGACGCCGTGGATCCTGTGGAGGCTTGTACCGAACTTATGGTTGCTCTTGCTATGGTATATTTTTCCCTTGTATTTTATTTCATCATTTTTCCATCTCCTTTCCTTCGGCATTCCCTTAGTTATAACTTGACACATTTTTTTTTCATTTTCAGGCTGGCCCTTGGGCCGCTTCGGTTTCCGCCCGGGTACCGGGTCTTCAGGCCGAAGCTCGCCAGTAGGAGACTAGGGCGGTTTAAGCCGAGGCGGTTCTCAAGACTGTCAGGACCAATTGCAAGTGGTCTTTGGACAAGCCGAAGCTATCAGCCTGGAACGGGACCGGCTAAAGGAGGATCTTAAAGCTGCCCAGGGTCATGTCAAACGCCGGGATGAGCAGCTTGAAGCGGCTAGGAAGGCTCTGAAGAAGGAGCAGAAAAAGCTGGAACTCTCCGATGAGCGCTTCTTCACGACCACCTACCAAATGATGGTGCGTCGGGCAGCTGAAGTTGGCTTGGATTACAAGCTTATCCTTGTGGAAGGCTTGGATGATCCGGTCGGCAAAGAGCCTGTCCCGGAGGAGCCTCTGGTCGTTCCTTCGAATCCCGAGGAGGACCTCTCCGATTAAGTTGTTTTTCTTGCATTTGTAAACAGTATTTACTTAACAACCATGTAAACAATGCCTTCTGGCTTAACTTTGTTGCCTTCGAGCTTTTATTTGAATCTTGTTCATTTAATCTTTGCATTCTTGTGCTTTTATTTTCGTTTAGCATCGTGCTTCGATTATTTATGGTTCTTCGGCGTTTAAATTTTCGCCTTAGCCTGTTTAACTGCTTTGATCATTTATGCTTCTTCGGCATGTAAAGGTTGCCTTAACATATTTAACTTTTGTCTTTTATACCTCTTCAGCTTTTAGTCTTTGCCTTAGTGTATTCAACTTTTGTCTTTTACACCTCTTTGGCTTTTAGTCTTTGCCTTAGTGTATTTAGCATATTTTCCACCTGTCATGCTTCTTTGACGTTATGGTTTCGCCTAGTCATGTTTTAGGTGTTCTAGCTCCGACTGGGTTCGATTCGAACTATTACAGTCTTTGGGCTTTCGTTTTGGCTTTGGTCATCTGCCAAACTTAGGCAGATCATTTCTTAGGCTTATTTGTCTCTTCGTTCCCCAGCGTTTAATAATTTGGGGACTGGTTCGGTAAACCATTATCTGGTCGGCCAATGGCTCCTTTACCGAAGTTGTCGTATAAATTATAAAAGGTTTGATAAGGCAAATAATGGGGGTCATCTCGATGAGGTTAGCCTCCGGATAAGCCCACTTTGTTTGCCTACTTCGTTGCAAATATAAGTAAGCATGTATGAATCATAAAATGACAATCAAAGATAAGTGTTTTTCATTACTCAATCGGCTAACGCCTTGATTACACATGCTCCATCGTCTTAGGAAATTCAAATACAATGCAAAATGGGAAATGACTTGAACTAACAGATAAATAATTCGAGAGTGCAGCCGGTCTTACTAGTAGAATCGGCGGAGCCACGATACATGCCATGTGTTCTTAATGGGACTCCCGTCCAATCCTTCCAGTTTGTATGTGCCCGGTCGGACCACTTCGATTACTTTATAAGGGCCCTCCCAGTTCGGCTGTAGCTTGCCTTGTTTAGTTGGCATCGAAGTGGCTAATTCTTTTAGTACCAGGTCGCCTGCCAGAAAGGACCTCTGGTGTGCTGCTTCTCTTTCTTCCTCCAAGAGGTCCACGTTCGCCCTTAACCCGAACTCGTTACTTTCCACATTGAACACCCCGGTCCTGTATGACTCTAGGGCTACTTCAACGGGAATCAGTGCATCGGTTCAATAGGCCAGCCTAAAGGGGGTTTCCCCTGTGGACGACCGAGTAGTTGTTCGGTATGCCACAGCACCCAGGGGAGCTCTTCGGCCCATAAACCTTTGGCTTCTCCTAGTCTTTTCTTTATCCCGTCGAAGATGATTTTGTTGGCTGCTTCAATGGCCCCATTGCCTTGAGGATGTCCCACAGAACTAAATTTTTATTGTATTCCGAAGTGATGCAGGAACTTTCTGAATTTGTTCCCGATGAATTGGCTGCCGTTATCGGACACGCATACTTTGGGTATTCCAAACCTCAGGATCACCTTCTCCAGTATGAATTTTTTAGCTGCGTCTTCAGTGATTGAGGCTAGAGGATGAGCTTCTATCCATTTGGTCATATAGTCCACTGCCACAATGCAGTATTTAGCTTGTTTCGTGCTGGTTGGGGGTATTCCCACAATGTCTACGGCCCACATAGCAAAGGGGATAGGACTTAGGACAGAGGACATCTCTTCAGGTGGTACTGAATAGTTGACATTGCCTGCATTTTTTAGCATAATCAAGTGCATCGGCCCTTATAGTCGGCCAGTAGAATCCCTGCCTCAGAATTTTATAGGCAAGTGATCGTCCTGCCAAGTGTTCACGCAGATGCCTTCGTGAACCGTCTACAGAGCCAGTGTTTGCTCTTCGGGTTCCAGGCATCGAAGTAGCGGTTCTGTGGAAGACCTTCGGTACAGCTTATTACCGATGATGGTGTAGTTTGAAGCCCGATACTTCACCTTTTGGGCCTTGCTTCGGTCCAAGGGCAGGGTTCCTTTTTCCAGGTAAGCTCTAATTGGAGTTGTCCACGTGATTCCTTGGTGGATCTCCATGCATTCTTTTTTGTCGATAGAAGGGGTACCGACCTCGGTCAGGTAGATTGATCCTTTAAGACTTTGAGTCTCCGCCGAAGCAAGTCGTGAGAGCGCATCCGCTCGGCTATTATTTTCCTTGCTAATCTGGGTTAGTTCGAAGGACTCAAACAACAATGAGCTTGTTTTTACCTTAGAAGCGTAGGCCTTCGTTCGGGGCTCTCGTTGCTCATATTCCCCTGAGAAATACTTTACCACCAACATTGAATCACTGAAAGCCCTCAGATGTTTTACCTTCAAGTTTTTGGCTAGTTCCATGCCTGCCAATAGCGCTTCATATTCAGCTTCGTTGTTGGTGAGCGGGAAGGTGAATCGGATGGCCTGACATATTTCGAATCAGTCTGGGCTGGCAAGGATAAGGCAAGCCCCACACTTCGTTCCTGCTACTGAACCGTCTACAAAGAGCTTCCATTTTCCCGGTGTCCGAATGAGTTGCTCTTCGGGCGCTAAGTCTTTTGGTCCAGAGAAGGTGTATTCTACCACAAAGTCAGCCAAAGCTTGGGCTTTGATTGCAGTCCTCGGGACGTACTCCAAATCATACTCTCCCAGTTCGATGGACCAAGCCACCACCCTTCCTGAAGCTTCGGGCCTTGTCAATATCTTTTTTAGTGGTTGATCAGTCACCACTTGCACTGTTCGCCCTTGGAAATAATGTCGCGATTTTCGGGTAGCCGTAACTAGCCCAAATGCGAATTTCTCCGAGTTGTGATACCTGGTTTCTGCATATTTGAGCATGTGAGATACATAAAATACAGTGTATTGATTACCTTCATGTTCTTTAATCAGGACAGCTCCAAGTGTTCGGTCGGACACGGCCAGGTATAGCTGTAGTGTTTCCTTCGGGTCAGGCTGCATAAGTAAGGGTGCCCTTGTCAGATAGTCCTTTACCTCCTCAAATGCTTTCTGGCACTCTGTGTTCCATGCAAATTCCTTAGATCCCTTCAGCACACCGAAGAAAGGCATAGCTTTTTCTGCCGATAGGGATATAAATCTCCAAAGGGCTGCTAAACGTCCAGTCAGCTTCTGGAAGTCCCTTATGCATTTTGGTGCCTCCATGTCAATCACCGCTCTGATTTTTTCAGGGTTTGCTTCTATTCCCCGAGCACTGACCATATAGCCTAGAAACTTGCCACTGGCTACTCCGAAGGTGCACTTGTTCGGGTTGATCCTCATATTGTTCTTTCTTAGTGTTTCGAAACATTNTTTCACATGGTCTTTGTATTCTGATTTCACGATCATATCATCCACATAGCATTCCATGTTCCTCCCAATTTGTTTTTTGAATACCTTGTTTACCATCCTCTGGAACGTTGCCCCCGCGTTCTTCAGGCCGAAGGGAATTTTTATGTAGGCAAATGTTCCCTTCGGGGTGATGAACGAAGTTTTGGGTATATCTTCCATGTTCATGGCAATTTGGTGATATCCAGAAAAAGCATCAAGAAAACTTAGTACCTGATATCCTGCTGTGGCATCGATTAGCTGGTCGATACTGGGCAAGGGGTAGTGGTCCTTCGGGCATGCTTTATTTAGGTCTATGTAGTCCACAAACATCCTCCATTTGTTGTTCACCTTTTTCACCACCACCACGTTCGCCGACCAATCTGGGTAAGCAATTTCCTCTATGAACTTTGCCTCCAACAATTTTTCGACTTCTGCTTCGATTACCCTCTGCCTTTCCAGTGCAAAGGTTCGTTTTTCCTGCCAAACGGGCTTTGCCTCGGGCTTCACATTCAGGTAATGTTCGGCCGTCTTGGGATCCAGCCCTGGAATATCCTCCGGTCCCCAGGCGAACACATCATGGTACTTCCGAACGATGTTTATCACATTTTCTTTCAGGTCAGGTTCCATATTTTTACCAATCCGAACCATCTTTCCTGAGCAACCTGCGTATAATTCCACTTCTTCGACCTCAGCTGCTGGCTCTGTGATCGGGCATGATAGGTCTGCTCCGAACTTCTCCAACTCAATATTCAGGGTTTGTTTGCTTCCGCTAGAGTCATCCTCGGTTCTTTTCATTTTGCCACCATCGGGCTCTCCATACTCTTGCTCCTTTTTCAGGTCTTCTAACATGATGATCCGAGCAATTTTTTGGTCTCCTCTCATTTCACCCACGCCCTTTCCCGCAGGGAATTTTAGCTTCAGGTGGGGGATTGAAGAAACTGCTTGGAATGTGGCCAAGGCGGGTCGTCCCAATATTGCATTGTAGGGACTCTCCATCGGGACAACATAAAACTTAACCTGTTTTTCCACAATATAAGGTAATTTACCCAACAAGACAGACAAAGTAATAGTACCTTCGATCGGGACGGCTTGACTGCCGAAGCCGTAAAGGGGTGTTTCGTGACAGGGCTCCAACTACTCGCCACCCAAATTCATTTTGCAATAGGTTCTGTGGAACAGCACGTTAGCCGAACTTCCCCCGTCGACTAGCACCCTCCATATCTTATTCTGCCCAATCACTGGGTTGATCACCAGGGGGTCCTCGTGTGGCCATATCACATCCTCATAGTCATCCTCCGTAAAAGTGATCGGCATGGATTTTTCGGCTGGATCAAACTGATACAGATTATAAACCTGTCGGGCGTATCTTTTTTTTTTGCATTTTTACTGCTCTGTCTAACACGCAGCCCCCGGAGATAGTTTTCACTTCCCCTCTATACCTCTCTCTGTCCTCGGTATCATTCACCCTATCGTCTTTTTGTCCCAACTTGTCCCTTAAATCCCTGACAAATTGGTTCAACTCTCCTTCTTTAATCATCTTTTCGATCAATTTCTTAAGATGGTAGCACTCATCGGTATTGTGCCCCTTATCTTGATGATAATCACAATATTTATCTTGGTTCTTCTTTCTATCTAGGACCTTCAGCTTAGCCGGCCGGACGAAGCTAGGCTTATTTTTTATCTCGTGGAGAATCTTCGAGATTGGTGTGTTCAAAGGAGTGAACGCAGCGGAATCTCTATCTCTTCGCCTTTGGGCTCCCCGGTCAGTATCTCTTCTATCTTCGCCCCTTCGATCATCCCTTCGGTCATTTCTTGACCCTCGGGAACTCTCGTACCAATTTCTTTGCTTCCCCCGATCCTCCCTTCGGGATTCCTTATACCCTTTGATAGACTCCATCTTACGTCTTATATTCTCCCCCCTCACATAGATATCATTTAATGACTTAGGAGGGAAATCGTACAGAAAGGATCGGAGTTTCTTACTTTTTATAGGGTCTAGTCCTGCCGTTAAGAAGCCCATAGCTTTGATCTTATCCAAGTTCGTCACTATGCCTGCCTCTTCTTTGAAACGGGACAGGTAGTTTCCCAGCTCTTCATTCGGCCTCTGCCTGCAGTGGATTAATGTTTCAGTGCCCTTCTCCCTTCGACTGAGATGGGAGTAATACCTCAAGAATTTCCTCTTCAGCAGCTCATACGACCCAATAGACCTCGGGCACAGGGACTTGTACCACGATGACGCAGGACCCTTCAGGTATGTCTTAAACATCTTGCACAGCATTATGTCGCTATGTCCCATTCCAACCATCAAAAGCTCATACTTGTCACAATGGTCTTCGGGATCTCCCCTCCCATTGAACTCAGTCATCTTCGGGAACTGTTTCTCCTCCCCGGGTGGTGGTCGGTATTGCTCAATCTCCTCCGTCACCA
>PHNY01217510.1:10801-22660 GCA_003724115.2 Anethum foeniculum
GGTGCAAACCTCTCCCAGCTATATCCTCATTCGGTTACGATCGTGGAGGAAAACGTTGAGCCCTCGTGGACCACGTCCTTCTCCTCTTAAATGGGCCTTTCTCCTGCTGAATGGGCTTCGGGCCTTGACACTCCTAACTCAGTTCCTTCGGCCTGTTGTCACATGTATTCATTCGGTCCACTAGACTAGGCCCAACGAAGGTGGACCTCCAACAGTAATATTGATTTTATTGCATTGTTAAATTGAAATTTACATTAGTACTTAATTGTTTTTGTCCGCCCTAAGATCTTTGATATCCTGAATTAATGCAGTTAGGTCATTATAAGATGATCCACCTTCCTTCACCGCACGCTAAATTGAAATTTACGTTAGTACTTAATTGTTTTTGTCCGCCCTAAGATCTTTGATATCCTGAATTAATGCAGTTAGGTCATTATAAGATGATCCACCTTCCTTCACCGCACGCTTAGCCATCACAGATATCTCCTCTGCCAGTTTAGACAATGTTGATGGGAACTAGTAATTTTACCTGAAATCTGAACTCGTTTCTTCTAGAGGAATGAAATAAAGGACCGATATGCCAGGATCTTTTGCAAATTGTTTTCCTATAGAGGTGAACATATGCTGGTTCAAGCTCAAAAAATGTGTCGTGGACTGTTCCATAGCTTCTAGTTTGTGATTCCACTATTACTTTAAAGTATTCACAATTAAATTGTAGACATGCGGTCTGGTAGCTGAGACTTTTCATTTTGAAAGTCATCAGGGAGTTTTGGAATAGAAAAGGTTTCTGTTCCACATTCAACCATATCGTTGCATGGTTCATAGAGTTTTAAAGTCTGTTCTACACACTGATAAAAGAAACTGGAAGCAAAAAACATGAGCCTGGGAATATTAAGCTCCAACGCCAGGTCAACAGTCCATGGAAAACAAATATCCGAAAAGATACAATCAGGAGACAAAGAGCGAATTAAATTCTCCATTGGTTTTTGAATAAGTTCTATGGCTTGCCATACCTTTAAGTTTTGTTCAGGCGATTTCACTGTGGTAAAACTCTTGATTCCTTCAGGGAGATTGACTTGTTCTGAAAGGAGCTTAACAGAGTGGATTGCAGTTTGGTGGCCTGAGCTTATGCTCTTGTCAACCGAGGATTGGAACATGGTTGCGTTGTGTGGGGTTGTGATGATGGAAATTTTGACACCGTCACTAGAGGCGAAGAGGAGAGTTGCATGTTAAGGAACCAGTTACTCTAAAACCTCAAAGTGTAAGAGAATGGCCCTTTCCAGGATCTTATATTATATTCTAACACTCCCCCTCACTCGAGAGCCCATTTTTGGGTCGAATAGTGGATCACGGGCGCCCATCTTTGGGGCATAACTTTGCCTTTTGTGTCCATAATAAATTGTGAGAATTTTGGGGGTTGCTGGGAATCGAACCTTAGTTCTCCCGCTAGCCTGAGCTCTGATACCATGTTAAGAAACCAGTTACTCTAAAACCTCAAGGTGTAAGAGAATGGCCCTTTCCAGGATCTTATATTATATTCTAACATTGCATCTACTAGGGGCATAAGGTGGCTAGAAGTGAAGTAGGGGAGGAAGACGACATGAATGTTATGGTTTTCCATGCTGACAACCATTGTTGCAGAGGAGTTGTAAACCCAGTGTTTTGGTTGTATATAAATTGTTGCGATTTTGACATTTGGCCATATTTTTAAGATTTTAAAAGATTTAAAGTATTTGTTAAGATTTCTTTGGATTTAGTTTGAATTTTACAATATATTTCAATTTAATAGAAATAAATTTAGAGTATACTTTGTTAAGATGTGTGGGGATATTTCATGTATTTTTTGAAGGGTCCTGTTCCCTGACAATCGATTATCAGGGAACAATTAACCAACATTCACTTTTCTAGCCATTGGATCTTTGATCCAACGGCTAGGATTTAAAATAAAAAATCAGTCGATCCGCTATAATTTTTAGCGGAGCGGTATCATTCAGCTATAATTTTTAACGGAGCGGCCTGTCACTCCGCTAAAATTTATAGCGGATTGACCCATCACTCCGCTATTATTTTTAGCGGATCACTATATTCCCACTAAATATGGCAGCTTCTTTCGTGCCAACAGCAATTAAAGAAGCTGACATCATAGTCAAACAAGCTAGATGCCAGCTTTATTTCACCACTAGCAAAATCTTTAATTACCTCCATTAATAATGAAGGGTTTTCAAATGCACATTACACTCATATTTATCCGTTGTTTATTTTATAGACAAGATCAAGAATAAGCATTGCATACTTGGCTGATGAGTTTGATGACTTCAAGATTTTCAAGATTAGCTAGGTACCATGATAACCGTGCAAACATAAAATCCCCGGCCAATACAGCAACTTGAATACCATGAAGTCATCACCGCTTTAGTTACAAAATAATAGCCAATCCGCTAAAAATTATAGCGGAGTGATACCGCTCCGTTAAAAATTATAGCGGATCGACTGATTTTTTTTTAAATCATAGCCGTTGGATCAAAGATCCAACGGCTAGAAAAGTGAATGTTGGTTAATTGTTACCTGACAATCGAGTTCCCTGACAATCGATTGTCAGGAACATGACTCTTTTTTGAAATCTGTCACTAATTGATAATATTAGAGTACTATTATTAGGGAGTTTGTATTGTCCATAATAATTTTCAATTCATTTTAGAAAATATGAAAACTTCTTTTATTTCCAAAAAAATTATATCATGCATCATACTGTGATAACAGGTATTTACCTATTTTCTATACAACTTTATTATGTCTAGATTAATCTTCCATTAAAATCTCTGTTAGTACAATGCAATATCGGTATTAGCAAAAGTTTGTCCACAATTCACTACAATTAACACAATTATGGACACTAATATTACCCGAAAACCAAAAGTGTCATCCCCTACCATCATGGACAGGACAGGACATAACCAATCCAGATGGACAGAACCAATATTAGAGTTAAAACAACTGATCTTGAATAGTCACTGGAAGCTCTCCAACACTTGATCCTAATGATAACAGTGTCGCTGCCATCAATCTTCACATTTCCATTTGCAAGACTATTGCTGCTACGGGTAACACTAACAGAGCTAACTACAGACTACAGATTCTAAATCATCCCTTTAAAGCAAAGTTTTTCCCCCTTCTCCGGTTCTTCGTTAACATTTCATGTTAAATTCAAAATAAGCTTCTTGCTATGGTAAAGCTGTTTCAGTATCGGAATTTGCATAACTACTTATATTTAAACTTTTTCAGACCAGAACTAAGTCTGAATTTCTGTAAAAAAAATTAGTTGAACCCTGACAAACTTCCCAATTTCGACTGCCATTTTATAAGCTCTATCACCTGCAGAACATATAGCTAGTAAAATTGGACAGAGATGCTGTAAAGCAGAGTTGGCTATCGAACTTTTAGGAGTTTATTCTACAATGAGGGTTTACAGGTGCAACGTCCATCTTCTCTATTTTTCATTTTTCATTGTCCACACTAAATTTTCTAATACTATGTAGGTAAAGTAGAAGAAAACAATCAAAATTCATATTGTTTCTTGTAATATTGATTCAATGTAACTGCATTGTTACATCAACAAGAACAATACTTATTCATTTTTGTTGGCTGTAAGATCTTTGATATCCTGAATTAATGCGGTGAGCTCATTATAAGATGATCCACCTTCCTGCACCGCACGCTTAGCCATCACATATATCTCCTCTGCCCGTCGCCTTATCATCTCACTTTCACCGGAACGTCCCATCAACCTTACCACTGCCTTCTTTATTTTTTGTTTATCGATCACTGGGCTTTTAATCTCCGCTGTTAAATTCCACACATCTGACCCTACTTCAACTCCATTACCCAAAATCTGAATTATAAGTCTCTCATTAAAAAATTGCTCAGCAAACAATGGCCAAGTAATGAGCGGCACACCAGCAACCATAGCTTCTAGAACTGAGTTCCAGCCACAGTGTGTCATGAATCCGCCGACCGCCATGTGGTTCAATATTTTTATTTGGGGAGCCCAGCCGTTAATAATCATACCCTTGTTCTCTTCAAAATCTCCTAGTACTGACATAGTACTTTTCTTTGTCACAAAAATATATGGTTGGTTTGATGCATTTAATGCTTGTAGAATTTCAGTGAGTTGTCTGTCACTAAATTTGACCATGCTGCCGAAACACACGTATACAACCGACTTTGGTTTCTGTGTATCGAGCCAATTCATACAACGATGATGGGAACTAGTAACTTTACCTGAAATCTGAACCTCGTTTCTTCCGGAGAAATGAAATAAAGGACCAATATGCCAGGACTTTTTGCAAAATGATTTCTTGTAGAGGTCAACATAAGCTGGTTCGAGCTCAAAAAACGTGTCGTGGACTGTTCCGTAGCTTCTAGTTTGTGATTCCTCGATCACTTCTAAATATTTGCCAAATTGTGTTTCTGACAAATAATGGTCTGGTAGCTGAGACTTCTTCATGTTAATGTTATCAGGAAATTCCGGAATAGAGAAATTCTCTGTTCCAGACTCAACCATACTGTTGTAAGGTGCATAAAGTTTTAAGTTGTGTTTGATACACTGAGAAAAGAAATTGGAAGCAAAAAACATGAGCCTGGGAATATTAAGCTCCAATGCCAGGTCAGCAGTCCAGGGGAAAAACATATCCGAAAAGATACAATCAGGAGACAAAGAGCGAATTAAATTCTCCATTGGTTTTTGAATAAGTTCTATGGCTTGCCATACCTTTAAAGATTGTTCAGACGATGTCACTGTACTAAAACTCTCGATTCCTTCTGGGAGATCGACTTGTTTTGAGGGGAACTTTACACAGTGGATTGCAATTTGGTGTCCCGAGTTTATGCTCTTGTCTACAGAGGATTGGAATATTGGTGCGTTATGTGGAGTTGTGATGATGGAAACTTTGACACCGTCACGGGAGGCGAAGAGGAGAGCGGCGTCTATAAGAGGAATAAGGTGGCTAGAAGTGAAGTAGGGAAGGAAGACAACATGGATGTTTAGGTTCTCTAAGCTGGCCATTGATGCAGAGAAGGTTGTAGACAAAAGTCACAAGATATCTTATCATTTGCTCTTAAATTAGGTGACACAAGTCGGTTCATCTGTTCATATGTTTAAAATTAGGTATCAGCAATGGTTATAAAATTTAGTGCACCGATATCGAAGAAAAATGTGAAACTCAATATTGTTGTGATGCCAGCGGTTTTGACTCAATAGTTGGTACTCCCCCTTTATGTGGAAGGCGAGGATTTAATCCCCTCTCCAATAATAAAATGTTAGGAGCGGGTTGCGGTGACTAATGGCCTTGCAAGTTATCACTGTTTGCTCGTTTTCTAAATGTACAATATGCTTAAATCAGGGGTAATGTTTTCTTAATTAAGCAATGGCTGTCGAACGGGGCCATCATATGTTAAAAATATTCAATTACAGGAATTCAAATATGTGCACTCATAGATTTGAATCATCTAACTCTAACACTTGTTATCGAGAAGATCACATTGCATCCTAGGCTAAAATCAAGAACAATATATTTCAACCTCTTGCTACAGAGTCAGGGTGTGGAGATCTTCCAGAACTATTCAATGCAATTTCAAACAAATCGCCTTCCGATATCTCATCAAAATCTGAGGTACCTCTGTTAGTACTACTGCCATACATATAATGGCCTCTAGTTGTCGATCTGTTCCGCCATTGCGAATTGATTCTGCCAATCGAGAAGAGCTCTTTTTCATCATAGCTTAGTAAAGGAGAATTTGCTAGAGGACTAGTGAAGCAAGGATTCGAAATTCTTTGCATATTTGCTGGCGCATATTTGAATTCAGTTTGTCCAAAATTTACGAGAACAGTAATGTCGCTGTTTGCTGCAAGAGTTGGATAGAGTGGAGTTTCAAATTCCTCTGACTTGCAATGGATTTCATGTACAACTTCTGCATCTACTGTCAAGAACACTTTTTTCTTGCTGGGATTGTAGCCACATCCGATTACCTTCTCCTTTCTCCCCCATTCCTTTGTTTCTGATTCGGAAATAAGCTTCATTCCTGCAAGAACAAACATGACATTGTGATCCAGTTTCCATCATATACTAAAAACAGGGTTCGTGATATCCTAATGACTTGATTCTAGACATGGTTAAAGAGACAAAATTCAGAAATGACTTGTATTTACAAATTCTTATTCTTTTATTCTATACATTCATTTTTATAACATTTCATTAAGAACAACACATTGTGAACAATTATGTAGACACTAGACAAATATGACCTGAAATCCGAAATTGTCACACAAATCTCAGAACTCTATGAAGCATTTCACTGTATCTGTATGTAAAATCAAAAAGAAAAGTGAACTTAAAACTTACCATCCAGATAGACAGAACCATTAGAGTTAAAACCAATGGATCCTGGATAGCTCCCCGGAAGCTTTAGTGGAAGAGACCCTCCGACGCTAAGTCCCAATGATAACAATGTCGCTGCCTCGCCTTTTCCTTCTTTGTACCCAAGTCTTCTCTCATCAATCTTCACATTTCCATGACCATTGCTACTACTGGTAACACTAACTACAGATTCTGAATCATCCCCTATAAGCATAATTTTTTCGCCTTCTCCATCAATAACCTTCCTATCATGTGTTTCATTAACGAACACGATTTTGATTTCAAAATAAGCCTCCTGTGGAAAAGCCGAATTTCCAAAAGGAGGACCAGGAAAAGGCAAAGCTGTTTTAATAACAGAATTTGCGTAACTGCTTGTATTAATCTTCTTCAAACCAGAATTAAGTCTAATTTTCTGCAAAAAATCATTTGAGCCCTGACAAGATTCCCAATCAATTTCAACTCCCATTTCATTAACTTTATCACCTGCAGAACATATAGCTAGTAAAGTCCGAGCTGATCTAAGCGATGGAGAAGCTGTATACGACGCGTAGTTAGTAAAAGCAAACGACAACCATCCTTGTTCAGCAGCTTCATTGACAAGAGACGGATTATCAGCCCAACTAAACAACGGTTTCGACGTAACTCCACGTCGAAAAACATGAAAATTTGCCTTTCTCTTGTTACTTTCTTGATCAAGACTGTGAAACCTCCCTGTTTCGAGATTTTCACTATCCACAACCATAGAACTTGGAGTCTGTTTATCGGACCGGAACCATCTTCTTAAAATAAACAAGATTAAAACAAGAAGAATAATCGAAATGAAAGCCGCCACCAAAGCAACACAAGTCCCACGGCTCATACCTCTAATATATTGAACTGATCCTGCAAATTTGTTGAATGGTTGTAGTAAAAAATAGATAAATGTTTTAATTTTCAAAGGAGCTTGCAAATTTAATAAAGAGATTGCTGAGCAGAGCAGAAATGTATAAGTATTGGTTCAAATTTGTCGGCTAAAAGAGATAGTAGAGGATTTGTTAAATTTTAGTGTTGAAATGGTTGTTGCAGAGGAGTTGCTGACTTGTAACAGGTGAAGGTAATTGATCACACCTTAATTACAGGCTTGTCGGGACCATGACCTGTATATTTGTTCGAATTTCTACTACACGTGGTGAATCCATGTCTCCCTCAGTTTTATTCAATTCTATACGTTAATTTTTTGCACGCTTTTTAAGACTTCTTTAAATATAGTTTCACAATTTTTTTTTATTTTTTTTCTGAATAAAAGTTTAAATTTTATTTAGAAAAAAAAAATTCAAAAAAAAAAACTATGAAATTACACTTTATAGTAGACTCGAAATGCATGCAAACAGTGCACGCATACAATTGAACGGAACGGAGGGAGTATAAAATTTTCGCGCTTATTGTCTATTTTTGGGCACATAGTAGAAAAAATTGATATTTATTATCCTAAGTAAAATTAATATTAAAAATCCGATTTTATATTCAATTTCAAGTAATCGAATTATCAAAGGAATCTTCTCTTACGTTTTTATTGTGTAGGGGGGAAATTAAATGAAAACAATAATAAGGAGTTCGTCGTTTAAAACGCGTCCCGGGAATTAAGACTAGTTTGCAGTTGGTGTTGAAAAGAGGGTGGAGACATCTTTATATTAAGAAAGGTTAAAAAACCGTTGTTGATTTATTTCGACTTTATGAGACAGAGAACAGATGGCTGATTATTCTGTCAGACTTCTGGAAGAAAACAATGCAAATATACCTGCTTCTAATTTATATAAAGAATAGTCACGATTCAAGTTAAATAAAAATCAAGCTTTTAAAAAAAAAATTGGAAAATGCTATGTACCCCAAAATGGTTCCCAAAAATATTCTCAAATGACAAGTGTCTTACTTTTATTAGTTATAATGAGATGGACCCCTGCATTCACACCAATCTCCCCGATTAAATTTTTTATTCTGGCACATCATTTTTGCCACATTATTTGGGAGCAATTTTTGGGTACCAATTTGGGTTACGTAGCATTACTCAAAAAATTTACGTTTGCGAATATTCATTCTAACAACCACGCTTATAAACTTTGCGCTATTTAATCACGATCAATTAGAAATCAAGTTGATTGGTCATCTCCTAAAAAATCTATTCTACTCCCTCCGTCCCTCTGAGATGTATACGTTCACTGTTTGCACGCATTTCGAGGCTCTTATAAAAGATAGTTCTGTAACTTTTTTCTAAATTTTTCTGAATAAAAGTTTAATGTCTAAACTTTTATTCAGATTTTTTTTTATATTTTTTTAAGTTATGGAACTATGCTTAAAATGAGTCTTAAAAAGCGTGTCAAAAAGTAATGTATAGAATTCAGGGGACAGATGGAGTATATATCAATACTATATTATTATTATATTATAATAGACAAAACATTGAAAGTTTGGTAGTCGGTCGGTCGGTACGATACCTGCTGAAATTACTTAATTACCCTTAATTATTCATGTTAACTTTACCTTTTTCTTTGGAGACCATGTTAACTTTACTTAATTGTCCTTATTTAATTTATTTTTAAACATTATATATTTTAGACGAAGTTTTTTTTTTTTTTCTGAGTAAGAGGCAAGAATATTAATTCCAAGTATAACTCGCGTGCTTCAGGTCAGTAACAAATTCATATTCAAATACTGCGATTTTCTCGTTTTGAAATTTCAATTCTATTTAAACTTCAATAGAATAATGATGAAAAAGAGTTAACAAGCAAAAAGCCATCAATTTCACGTATTCTTATTTTCTTTTTTCTCACATGAACCAAACCGACCCTTATAAATTTTGGAATTTAAATCTGGAAGTAAACTTACTATAGTTAACCATAGATAGCACATGCACTAACTAATCCAAAACTTTAAAAAAAAAAAAAAAAAGAATACTGGCCAATTTTATAAATAAATTATTTTAGTTTAATGAGCTTATTTATTTATCTATCTATATATACTATATTTACTATATATACACTATTATATTAAAGACGAAACATTAAAAGTTTGGTTGTCGGTTGGTCGTTCGGTCGGTCGCTACGGTACTTGCTGAAATTACTTAATCACCCTTACTTAATTTATATTATTATCAATTAATTACCTTTACTTAATTATTTTTATGACCTATTTATTTTAAAATTATATTAATCCTAATTTGTAATAAATCAGTTACCTTTTTCAACTACAACACGTTACCTTTGTTATTTTTCTCAATTAAAACACCTCATTTTCCAAAAATATGACGCACAATTTTATTTAATAAAATAAATAATATAGTTACTAATAAATCATATTTAATCATAATTAGCATACAAACCACTTACCTTTTTCAACTAAACACGTTACCTTTTTTTTATTTTTCCCCAACTAAAACACATTTTCCAAAAATATCAATAAAATTAAAACACGTTATCTTTTAAATTAAAACTTATTCACCCCGAGAATTTCTTAGAACAAATACTCACTTTATAAGGCTACAAGCCATATTAGTCAAAAAAAAAAACCTACTACATTTTATAAATACACAAATAAATATATCTATTAAATTGTATTTTTCAATCATTAATACACATCTGGAAATACTATACAACTAAAAATACCAATTATACTATATCTTACCATCATAATATTGATTCTTCTAAATAAATGTGTTACCTTTTAAATTAAAATTATATTATCATTTAAAAACACACCTAAATATAATATATCTTATCGTCATTAATACATTTAGAAATATTATACACCACACTTTTGGTTTTAAAAAATATAAAAATTTGTAACTATTTCTTTTTAAACCTTTTTTAATAGGTCTATTAATTATTTTTAAAAATTGTCCAAATTTACATATTTAATTATTTTAAAGATATAATTAAAATACATATAATTATTCTTATTTAAACACATACTTTAGCTAATTACTCTTTCAATTAATATAATCAATAAGATAATAAAATATAATTCATAGAATAGTGAATATTAAAAGTAATCCGCGTATAACTCGAGATATAACTATTATATTAAAGCCGAAATATTGAAATTTTTTATTTTCATTTTTCAATTTTCAGTCATTCTATTTAATAAAATAATAAAGAGATAGTATCATAATTATAGTACCTAATATTAATTATCATTTTAACTAAAATATGTTAGCATATTTTTTCTAAATAGAACCTATTTACTTATGAGTACAATAACTTGTTAAAATTAATTTAACCTTTTAAAGGCAACCCGTGCATTGCACGGGATATACATTAGTATTTGTAATTTTATTTTACTTAAAAGTACGAGATTTTTTTAATCAATACTCCTAACTAATATGAGCAGCGTTACATATTTCAAAAAAATATCCTAAAATTCTAATTAAATGACCCATGTCATAATTTTATTTGTGAAAATTTATATCAATATATGAGAGACCCCTTTCATTTTATTTATGAAAGATTTGTTAAGAATACAAGTACAACTCATCATTTGAAAATCATTTTAGACTTTCGGCATTTCTCAAATAATATATTCCCCATGTTAGAAACAAACATGACTGCGATGTTATTAATTTACTTCCAAATAGAACACAATTCATTTTTTAAAGAGAAAAATACCTACAAAATGTGTAATTTATGCACTATGAATCATAAAGCCCCTTTTATCTTTTATGTCAAGAAAAGTGACCTAGCAATTCTAGATTTCTAAATGGGCTTAAGACAATTTATTCAACGTTTCTTCCACAATATCGAAGTCAAAAATTGACACTTTCAATAGTTCCACTTATCTATCCGTTTTCTTTTTCCAGCCAATAGATTACTTTATCTCCTGTTTTTATGATAGGGGCTGCTGTAGAAAACAAATTTGTAGGGAAAATTAAGAAACTCAAGTAACTCAAATGTTAAGAATAAGATAGGCATGTAATACATTTCATGAAAATATTCAAAATCATCGGAACTTTTTTTCTTTAAAATCAACAAATTATAGGAACTTTCTGAAAAAAAAAAAAAGATTATTGAAACTTAATTGACCCAATTCTTCTTCCCGGCAAATTATCTGGAAGGGACAACTATTGTTCTAACAATCAGAAATTGCATTCATACTTGTCAAAAAGAAAATAAAAATAAAATCGGATCATACGGTGATTAGTCAATTATTCCTGATTAATCAATAATAATTTTATATTGATATTGTTATCAACAATTGATATTTATATTGAATTTTATAGGAAAAAATTGGTTCAAATTTAAGGACAATTTTCAAAACTATTCATATCTTTATTCAAAAAAAAAAAAAACTATTCATATCTATACTATTATATTAAAGACGAAACATTGAAAGTTTTGGTAGTCTGGTACTTGGTACTTGCTGTATTTACTAAATTACTCTCACTAATTGTCATACAAATCAATTACTCATTTCAACT
>PHNY01217603.1:11054-23821 GCA_003724115.2 Anethum foeniculum
CATAACATATACTAGATTTGGGAAGCTATCTATTATTTTGTGCTTGTTCTTGTTATTGCACCAAATATTTATATTTAGTGATTGTAAGCAAACCTTCGTGGTTATATTTCTTAATAAAAGAATTTAACCCCGGACCTCGTTTGTGTTTGTTTCCTTCGATTTGATTTTATTTTTCGCTGCGATTAGTTTCGAAAAACGGACACAAATACATTCACCCCCCTCTGTATTTGACCTTTGGACCTAACACTTTCACATATAATCAAGCTGTGAAAGATAACAGATGGATTGATGCCATGACAAAAGAACTCCATGCCTTAGAAACTAACAATACATGGACAGTTGTTCCACTTCCTGCAAATAAAAAGGTAGTTGGTTGTAAATGGGTCTACAAAGTGAAGTACTTATCAGATGGCTCTTTGGATAAGTTTAAGGCACCTTTATTTGCCAAGGGCTATACACAAGTCGAGGGACAGGATTATCATAATACATTTTCTCCTGTTGCCAAAATGGCTACTGTTCGCACTGTCCTTTCCATTGCTGCTGTTAAAAACTGGGATATCCACCAATTGGACGTCAATAACGCTTTTCTTCATGGTGATTTACCAGAAGAAGTTTATATGGAACTCCCTAAAGGTCACCCTCTCTATGGCAGTAATTTTGTGTGCAAACTCAATAAGTCCATTTATGGTTTGAAGCAGGCATCTCGCCTTTGGTTTGAAAAATTAGCCTCTGTGCTAATTTCTCTTAGTTTTACACAAACAGTTGCAGATTATTCTTTGTTTGTGTACAAGACAGATGATATTTTTGTTGATGCTCTAGTTTACGTTGATGATATATTGCTCACAGGAGATAGCAATGAGTTTATCTCTTATGTTAAAACTATTCTTCATTCCATTTTTACAATAAAAGATCTGGGGTTGGCTAAGTATTATCTTGGACTTAAGATACACAGGACTGCAGAAGGATTATACCTTCATCAGCATAAGTTTGTCCATGATCTTCTTATTGAGACTGGTTTGGAAAATTGTAAACCGTTGTCACTACCAGTTGATGTTACTGTCAAATTATCTCCTTCTGATGGCGAGCTACTAGATGATCCCACCATTTACAGAAAATTTGTGGGAAAGCTGTTATATCTTACAGTATCTCGTCCAGATATCACCTATGCCGTTCATCACCTGAGTCAGTTTTTACAGTCACCTCGTGTGCCTCATATGACAGTTGTTCAACGAGTTTTACGGTATTTGAAATCTACTCCATATCAAGGTTTATTTTACTCTGCTAATTCCATATTGAACCTTGAAGCATATTGTGATAGTGATTGGGGTTCCACATTGGATTCCTCTGGTATGCTCAAAAGCATAACAGGCATGTGTTTGACACTTGGGACTTCTCTTATTAATTGGCATTCTACTAAGCAAAAGGTTATTTCTCAATACACTGCAGAGGCAGAACTACGAGCCATTGCTGACACTTTTTGTGAGATATCTTAGGTTAATCTTTTGCTTATTGAACTTCAAGTTCCACAATCTTTACCTGTGATTATTCATAGTGACAATCAGGCTGCTCTAGACATCGCCTCAGACCCTGTTTTTCATCCCAAGACAAAACATTTTGCCTTGGATTGCCATTTTGTCCGAGAACAAGTTCAATCCAAGCTTATTCATCCCCGGTATCTTCCCAGCTCTTCACAATTGGCAGACATTTTCACCAAAAGGCTAGGTCGACATGCTCATTGGCATTTACTTTCCAGATTGAATGTCTCTCATCCACCTTCAATCTGAGGGGGGGGGGGATATTATGCTTATCACTGATCATCACCAGCACGTATCAAGATTATCAACTACTTATCACATAACTAGCATATTATATAATAACCGTTTTTGTAACAAACTCTCTCATACTCTGCATATATATTCTGCAATGTGTGTAAATAGTTTTTAACTCATTTTCACCAAAAACCTCTATGTATGTAATGTTTCTTTCAATAACAATGTAGATACATGCTTTGATTTTCATCTTCTTTAGCTTAAACAAGTAGCTTTAATGGCGTAATTACGATCTTTAGAGTGTTCAGTTTAATTTCTATATGATCAAATTTCATATACTGTATAATTGAATAAAATTATAAAAATATGTTTAATTTACTTTAAAATATAAGTTTTAAGTTTTTTAAAATTGTCTATAAATAATTTTAATTATCAATCAAAGTATAGTGAAAATGATCTCGTTTGTTTGGTCAATTTTGTAGTTACATAGGAACTTAAACTTTCCCGTAATTAAGTTACAACTAATGTGGTGGATGACGTGAGAGTGAATGTGAAAAATAAAAGAAGGTGGTGGGTTGGGATTTAAAAAGTTGTATAAATTTAATTTAGCGATGCTTGCTAAACAGGGATGAAGGTCATTAAACAATGATAATCATCTGGTATGTAGTCTTATGAAGACGAAATATTACCCTAACAACGACTTTTTAAATGCGACAGTTGGTTCCAACCCCAGCTACATGTGGAGAAGTATAATGACTGCTCAGGACTCATTTAGGCAAGATTGCAGGAGAATAATAGGTAATGGGCAAAGTACACGAGTGTGAAAGTACCATGGTTACCAGATTTTGAAAATGGCTATCTTTCTACAGATATGCCATAAGATTTGGAGGAAATTACAGTCTATGTGCTTATGAAAGAAGATGTTAATCAGTGGGATGAAGAGATTTTTTTTATGATATTTGTAACGGTAGAGACATGGAGCCGATAAAAAGAATTACATTATAATGAGGAATGAACAAGATTCATGGTGTTGGTTGCTAGATAAGAAGGGAATGTTTATTGTAAAGAGCTGATATCTAATGCTACAATGGGAGAATATGCAAGTTTATTCGAATTTCTGTAAAATATTATAGACTGTCAAACTATCGAGCAAGATCACTAATTTTCTATAACGGACTTGTCGACTGTGTCTCCCAATGGCTGTAGCTCTAGTAACAAAACATGTCCAGATGGATATTAAATATTAATAGTGTTTGTGCTGTCAGGAGGATGCAATTCACTTACTATTTCTTCGCTCATTTGCAAGAGCTGTTTGGCAAGAAACTAGGCTTGAAAAACTTGTCCAGATATTACCTAATGACATTGTGTTTGAAGTAATTCGCAGAGTATTTGATACTGGTACAAGAGAGCAGATGGTATTGTTTAGCTTGTTTTGTTGGAACATCTAGAATAGAAGGAATAAATAGATTTGAGAAAAGATTGATATATGGTGTTTGGGGTGAAGTCTGCTGCTTTGAATTTTTTGAATGAATGGGGAAGAGCAAATCAAGATGATCAGCATGGGAAGAAGGTACCAAGTATGACATCTCGAAGCTGGAATAAACCTCCACCAAGCTGGGGTGAAAATTAATATTGATTCAGCAACTTTCCAAGATATCAAATGCATTGGAGTGAGAAGCATGATAAGAGATGAGAATGGTACATTGTTAATAGGGGCCAGAAGCAAGAGAGTGGATACTATGTTGCAAGCTAAAAAAGCAGAAGCCGTGAGTTTCAAAGAAGCACTCGCATGGACTAAAGAGCTGGGCTTCCAACGATATATATTAGAAACAGATTCAATGCTGCTTGTCAAGGCATGCAAAGGAGAGCAGGGAAAAACTTTTTTCCATACCATTGTTAGAGATTGTATTGATGATTTTAAGCACTTTAATCAAGTGCAAGTGGAGTTTGTTAGAAGATATGCGCATGGTGTTGCTTATTTATTAGTTATAGTAGCATTCTATGTCACATTATCATAAGTGGGTTAATGTCGCTTCTGATTTTATTTTGGATGCTATGTTGTTGGATTCAAATTGATTAGTGTAAGTACTCTAATTTTCAAAAAAGAAAAAGAAATTACAACTACAAGTTCCAAGATTATTAAAATATTTGTGTTTGGTTTATTGGTATGCAACTAGAAGTTACGTAATTAAGAGCCTGTTTGACAAATCTTATTTCTGAAAATAAGTTACTTATATTTATTTTAAAAATAAGAGTTGATTTTCAATTCTTATAATAAATATTTATATTTATAAAAAGATTTATAAATATAAAATTTTGAAAATAAATAAGTTATTTATAAGTAAAAAGCTTTTTTGACAAACATTGCCCAAGTTTGGTAAGTAATTAATGTTTTTATATTGTATAGCTATGTAACTTGTGATAGCTTGGTAACTAAGTTCCAATTTTTTGTGATGACTATAAAAATCCTGTAATTTGGTGTTCCCTAGCTTAATTTAAATTCAACCGTAACTTGTTTTGAATCTAAAAAATTTCAAATTATATAGTTGGGTTACATCGAACAAACGAGTTTTAAAAAAATTCAAAAAAAAAGCGAATTATTATTCATGAACAACAGGAATTTTGTATTTTAACATAAAATAATTTTAATATTGGACGGCAATAATACACAATTTTAATTTTAAAATGAAACTAGGCACTTTTGCAATTGACTTGTATAAAAAATTAAAAATATTAAATAATTGCTTCACTAAATGGGTTTGTATAAACCCGATTTAACTCGAAGTTCTTAAATCTTACTAGTACTGGCCCTCTTATTCAAACTAGGCCGACTACAATCACCAAAGCCCATAAAATCAAAGTGGGCCATTTACATACGAACCACGTGGCCCAACAGACGATTCTAGACTCATTCATTTGGAATTGTCCAGCCACCAAAACTCAACTAAATCTCAGTACACGTATTCTGTCCAATCACAATCCACCATTTAATTATTAACTCAATTCCAATAAATAATTAACCAATAAATAAATAAATATATAAATTCAGTTCATTTCTTCTTCAATAAGTTTGTTTCAATTTGTTCAACAGATCGCACAACAATCATGTCTTCTCCTGGGGAGTAAGCTCTTCAATTTCACACACTGCGTGTATATATGTGTGTATTGTGTGCAGTTATTTTATGTTGTTATGTACAATTAATTTGATTTGAATTGCAATGTTTAGTTAATTTTTATGATTTTTAATTAGGTTTTTGATTGTTTTGAGTAGTGATGAGTGTAACAGAAGTAGTATTAGAGCTTTTAGCTTGATCATTGAACATTGAATTTTCGATAAGTTTCGATAAATAGAGTATTGAGGCTGCTTGAAGCCCGTAATTATATGTGTTTTGAATTAAATTATATCGGTGTGCGGGATTTGTAATGTGATATAAGTTACAAGTTACTTCGATTGTTTAGTTATTTTAGGTTAGGTTTTCGTTGAGGTATATTTGTGAAGTGGAAGTTGAGATATTAGCGTATTGAGGCTGCTTGAAGCCTGTAATGATATGTGTTTTGAATTAAATTATATCGTTGTGCGGGATATGTAATGTGATGTAAGTTACGAGTTACTTCGATTGTTTAGTTATTTTAGGTTAGGTTTTCGTTGAGGTATATTTGTGAAGTGGAAGTTGAGATTTTACCGTATTGAGGCTGCTTGAAGCCTGTAATGATATGTGTTTTGAATTAAATTATATCGTTGTGCGGGATTTGTAATGTGATATAAGTTACGAGTTACTTCGATTGTTTAGAGATATTAGGTTAGGTTTTTGTTGAGGTATATCTGTGAAGTGGAAGTTGAGATTTTAGAGTAGTTCGGTAAGTTTACGATTTGTAATATTCGGAGTGGTTTGAGGCTGCTGAAGTATGGAATGGTATATGAGTCTGATTTAAAGGAACTGTAGTGGAATTCGTAATGTGATATAAGCTATGAGTTACTTAATGTGTGTTGAACTGTTGATTATTTAGTTAAGGTGTGTTGAGGTGTATTCGTGAAACGATTTTGGAGTATGAGCAAACAACTTAAGGATGATATTTGTGTAAGAAAGTTAATTAATAAAGGGAAAGGGAGTGAAAGATGTAGTTGATGCTGGCAAGTTTAATCTCTTTTCGCTAAATTGAAATTGAGAGATTGAGGAGAAGATAGCAACAAGAGAACTGCACATAGTAGATGGACGCTAGTACAATATTCCATAGATTGTGATGCAATTAATAGTTTTTATAGGCAAGTGAAGTAATATTGATACAATCTGATAGCTCTTTGCTTGAGTAGAATTCTGTTTTTGTATGTCCAACCTCTTTAAAAGGCATACTTGTAAAGGCGTAAAGACGAACAAACACGATAGCAAACTGTTTGGACGCGGACGCCTAGGCCGTAAGGCGCCAGCCTAGGCGTTCTACTACATGCAGGCATAATATTAGATATTATGTGCATATATTTTGATTGGTTATAATGATAAGGGTCGTGGTCCTGACAAGCGATTGTTGTAACCATCTGTTCGCTATAATTTTTCGCGGATAGGTCTAACACTGAAAATTGCTCCGCGGATAGGTCTAACACTGAAAATATTTGTGAATCTAGGGGGACACGTCGTCTATCCGCGCTTAATTCACCTCTTCTAGGGTTTTTTCATATCCGCAAAAAATTGTAATGGACATATGGTTAGTTACAATCGCTTGACAGGAACCAACTTCCTAATAATTACATTAATGCAATGTTTAGTTTATTTGATTGAAAAAGTAGATTTCATTAAATTTTATTTGTTTGATTTTGAGACCTTTGTTATAAGTATGATGGTTCAACAGTACTATTTTATGAATTTAACCACTTAAAAGAAGAAAATAAATAAAGTCAAATCACATATTTAAAAACTTTATTTTATACATTTACATATAGTTGAACGCCTAGCTCGCCTAATGTACGCCTCATCACCTAACTCGCCTGTCAAATGAAGGCGGTTGGAACGCCTTTTCATGTTTGATGCCTTTCCGCTTAGGCGACGACTAGGCGCCGCCTAGGCAACGTGTTAAGAGTAAAAGATGAAAGCTTTCTCGAAAATATCTCTGTTTAAGCTGAATATATGTGCCAGTTCACGTGAATCTCTCAAGATAATGCAGTATGCTGTCTCTCATATACAACATCTTGTGGTTTAATGTGTATAAAATGGTATTCAGCTGATAATGAAAGTCTTAAAGGAGGCGTGTAGCTATTTGAGCATCTCCAACCATAGTATGTATTATAGTTGGCTAGAATTATATAAAATAATATTTGTCTATATTATAAATATTGAAAATGTTTTTTTGTCTCCAATGGTGTTAGCTATAAGTTTTATCTATATTTCGGAAAATTGTATATTATTATCGTCAACAAGCAACAAGAAATATAATTGAAGTTAAATTGGGTGGAACATTGTAAAAACAATAAAAAATTGGAGGGAGATGAGGTGGACATTTATATAGAATTCTAGTGGTTCTACAAATATAGAGAAGCAGCTTGAGTATGTAAAAATTTTATTGCCAAGGGTTTGGGGTTGGAGAAGGTAATTATGTATATAGTTTAGCTATATGGGATGCCAACGACGATATTGTCAAGGGTTTTGTATGGGTTGGAGATGCTATGTTTTTTATACTGACTGCATACTGCATTCGCTGTTTTTGATAGTCAAACAGTGAGATTTATTGCAGCTAAGGTCTTTTGACTATTATTAGTCAATATCAACTCAAATTTTGGTAAGATTCAGATGACATGAAGCCATTAAGGTGTATATGAGAGTTTGGCAAAGGAGTACTTGCGAACTGTAGGATAAATATCTGTTTTCAAATGTTTTAAAGACCCATATACCAAAACTACGGACATTTATAAGAGGTACTTTGTAGTAGACTGATGGTTTACATATGCACCCTTTCAAACAAAGGAAAGCAAATCTAGATGAAAATTGGGGGATTATCGATAATATTATTCTAAAGTAGAACAAATTATGAGAGAAACTATTATTCTGGTGTAGTGATATTGCTAAATAAAATAATTATGAGAGAAACTTTTATTCTGGCAATTATTTATTTATTAGTGTTTTCAGTTTTGTTCACATGTTAGGAATAATTTTGTTCAGTGTTTGTAGTTGCTCTTCTCGAACATTGGCAATGACAGTAAGGAGACTTTCTTCTAATTGAAGTTAGTAATATAAGAGGTTCCCTATAGGAAAAGATAAAGGTTTTGCAGATAACAATTATGGTCTATATAAATAATTGTGGTTAACGCATGGTAACATTATCTATGATATCCACTGTTATTCTAGTTTAACATTCTTTTTTATTTTTCTCTAGATGGTATAACTCACTCCCACCTATAAGCAAAGCCTATGGTACATTGTGTTTGGCAGCTACTATAGCAGTTCAAATTGGGGTCCTTGCTCCAGGTCATATAGCATTGGCATATCCATTCGTATTTTATCGTTTTCAGGTAGAAATCCAACTCACTTTGAATTTAATTATCAGCACTAAATGATTGTTCTCGGCTGATTTATTTCAAAATACTGGACCCTTATTTTGTTTTTTTCTTTTTATGAATTTTATTAATGGTAAAAGACAATCATCTTGCTATAGATTGTAGAAATAATACAAAAGTTAACTATAGTAATTCCTTTTTTTAAAAACAAACTATTTTGAGTCCTGTTTGCACTTTTACACTTCATTTCCTTGTGAGCTATTATTTATAACAATAGCTTGTGGTAGAAGGATAAAATGTTGAAGATATGAGCTTAGTCTTGCTGCAATCAACGTAGTCTTTACTGGATATTGTAGCCCGGACATAAGTTCAACTTGGTTGGATACCTGGGGTTTGATTGCATTTTAATATTATTAATTTTAATCCTTCTGCATCACTTCTTGTTTGACATGTGTAGTTACGTATCTTTGGGTGAATTGGCTTTCAGGTATGGAGGCTTTTTACAAACTTCTTTTTCCTTGGAGGTTTTTCTATTAATTTTGGTATTCGACTTTTGATGATGTAAGTACTTAGTGTTTTTATCGAGTAGAGTATACATTTACATGGTTAACTTAGAAATTGATGGTATTGCCTTGAATTTTGGAATGAATTTTTAATATTTCCTTTGCACCATCTCACTTGGGGTTGCTGCTTGATCATTCAGAGCAAGATATGGAGTGCAGTTGGAGAATGGGCCCTTTCAACGGCGCACAGCAGATTTTTTGTGGATGATGATATTTGGATCATTGTCATTACTGGTTCGTAAATTACTTTTTGTGAATTATGATTTATTCGACAGAAACTCATTTCTGTATAGCTGTTGGGGGTCTACTGGCTAGAATAGCCATTACAAGGCTACAGCTAAAAACTATCAACCAACCTGACGACACATGTTGAGTAGCACTAAGATCAAGTTAAGGATTAAGACTGGGTGTCTTATTTTCTCTCTTGTTTGATTGCCCATCTTCTAATAATTGCCTGAATTGCTTTTGATTGCACCCAAATTTCTCTCATGTTGGCTCCCATTTTTTTCACTCATCCCCCATATGTATGACTCAAGACGGGCATGCAGCCGTGCAAACTGCTAGGAAGCATGAGTGCGGGTGCGTAGTACGGGGATACGGAAATTCGGCAACTTTAAAAATATGGAGATTCCTTTTGGGTGCAGGGTGATTCGGAAAATATTAATATATTAAAAATATAGATTATATACATATTTTAAGATTTTCATTTTAAATTAAACTAATATTCAATTAAATAAATTCATTATCCTTAGTAATATATATCATATTACTTGATAACTCAACTATTGCATTATAACATAGTTAATCGATTAAGTATCTAAGTATCTACATTACTTTTCTTACTTGTGGGTGAGAGAAGAGTCCCCGCGCACCCAAGAATCCGGGACCCAGTGCAGCGGATAAGTTAAAAATCCCTGCTTTCTAGGTGCAAAGTAACAAAAAATATGCAGCTGAAGATATAGGAATACTAGTTATGTACATTTCCATCTTTGTCAAATTTCAGTTCTTTTCCTGGTAATGGTGTTTCTACCATCTAAATATGCTAGTTATGTTTCATGTTTGTGTTTTAACATTAGATCGTCGTCTGTATGTTAGGCATTGTCTGCTATCCCCTTGTTCCAATCCTACTTCTTGGGGGTATCACTGGTTTTTATGCTTCTTTATGTGTGGAGTAGAGAATTCCCCACAGGCAACATCAACATATATGGCCTTGTAACCCTAAAGGTATGCATATTTACTTATTTGCATGTTATTAACAAAAATCATACCAAGTCTATTCTCTGTTCCAATACTAGACCCTAGGGTTAAGTTTCAATATTTATTTTTAAATTTGGATGGCTGTTGCATGTTTATGTATTATTATGTGCAGGCTTTCTATTTACCTTGGGCTATGCTTGCTTTGGATGTTATTTTCGGTTCACCACTTGTGCCTGATTTTCTGGGAATCCTTGCTGGACATTTGTATTACTTTTTGACTGTGTTGCATCCGCTTGCTGGTGGAAAGAATATACTGAAGACTCCGGTGTGGGTGTATCCTTTTATTTGGTTACTGAAGAGTAAGGAGTAGCAATCATAAGTTCATAAATTTCTACAAAGTGATATATTATATACATGTTAGGCATAGCATTTTTTCTTTATATTGAACACACTTACATTCATCCACCCACCTTTCTCTAACAAGATTTGAACCTGCAACCTCCCGTAAAGATAGCATAGTGGCCTTTAGTGTTTCCTGCTATGCTGGAATATAATTTGTCATCTACATCTATATTTGTTTAACCCTGAAGATGAAGGTGATTGCATTAGGCATCACTTATCAAGGGCATCTTAATTTTGAACTAATAATTCACTTACCGCTCGCGCTCGCATCATTGATGCATATAAGGCTCTTTTTATCTAAGGAACAAAATAAACAAGTATTTGATAGAACACAAGTTAAAGATTCAACTTATTTATCCCTAAGACACTTTCTATGGCATTGCAGTGTAAGGCATTGCACTTTTGACCTGTTTATGTGGTATTAGGCATTGTAGTCACAAATCCTGTTTATGTGGTCCCAAAAATTTATTTATGGTCATCGCTAGTTTCATTGCTTAACTAGATGGTGTGTATCTCCCCATATTATAGGCTGCACTGCACCAATTAAACCTTCATGTCAGTCAACCTGCAAGTTTGTTTTTCTTAACTTGTATACATAGACATAAAATAGTTGCAAGATGGAGAATTGGAGCTCCCCCGACTAATCGTGCTGAGCCTGATAGAAGTGGCAGTGCTGCATTTAGAGGAAGATCTTACCGAGTTGGAGGCTGAAAACCGAAATATGTTGAAGCTTTTAGTCACGAGGTCATGGATATATTTCACTTGATAGAATCCTAGGTTTTCTTGTTTTCTACTTTCTGTTTCTCTCATCGGAACTATACCTGTCAACGTAACTGGTTGTACAATTTAAAGCTAGTATAAGTTTATAACAAAACATTTTATTAGTTGGCTGACAATTATGACACTTAAGATGTTACTTTGGAGTATTTAACTCGATAGCAACTGAAATCTTTTTTCCTGTTTAGATAATAGCAATTTCTTGTTATTAATAGATATATGAAGCCTATGATCACTGCATATTGGAAAAGATGTGAAGTTGCATATTCAACAGTTTCTGATTATTACCAAAATTTGAACAAAACATACTAGTAGTCTTTATTGCACTGGAAAACTAGTGTCAAACAGCCTTCCGAGGAATTCAAATAAAGGTTTTTCTATTATGTGCTAACGAGCACACAATAAGCACGGAAACTTATAAGTTTGAGCTAATTTGATTGGTGTAGTTCAAATAGTAAAAGATTTATCGTATATTTAGTTGTCCGTAAAAATTTTCTTGCTTCCTGGAAAAAGATTTTCTTTAAAATACTTGTATTAAATCGGTTGGCCGTCTTTAATTATTTTCTTTAGGTTGTGATGGAAAGAATATTGTACTTGGAAACAATGTTTTTTTTTAATTGAAATTACAATAGAATTTCGAAATTGCAACTATATATGTCACTTTTTAGGGTTGTGACTTGTGAGTTTTTGATTTTGAAACTTGTAATGTTGATTGCAAATTGATTCTATTTGTAACAACTTTAATGTAGGTATTGAGAGAGGTACGGGACATCTTTTGGTTTACAAAAGTTGATGGATACTCTCTCCGTACCATAATACAAGTCATTCTTAAAAAATTACGCATATTAAGAAATTATTAATTTGATAATATTTTTTCACTTATACCCCTCATTAATGAATGAATGTAGACTCTTACTCAACCCTCATTAAATGTTATACAACTTTAAAGAAAGCTAATTTTGGAATAATATCATTATATTTACATTGGAAAGGAAAAGTGGACATGTATTATGGTAAAAAAAATTCTTTCAAAAGAGACTACTATTGTGAGACGGAGGGAGTACATAATAAGGGCAAAGGGTGTGATAAATACTCGAATTAGAATTGTATACTAAACTAGTCGAGTTTGAACAGAAATTTCAAAATCAATAATTTTTAAACTTAACTCGAATTAATTTAAAAATACTATAATTTAAATTTAATAAGCACATGCTCTATTCGAGTCTATTCGAATTACGCTTTGATACAAAGAACTTGACTAATCCTCTTCCTGAAAAAACATAGTAGTAAATAAAATGGGTGGTGATATATGCACACCCTCAATTTATTATTGCACACCCTTTTATGTTGATTTGATCAAAATGCCCTTATTCAACTTTACATCTATTATTCTGCCCTTAAATTGAAGTATCAACCAAAAAAAATTGTTCGTTGTTTGTCCTAAAAAAGGATGAGAATGTTTCAAAATGTTTCTTTAAAAATAATTTGGTCATAATTATCTTTTTACATTTATATGATAATTTCACTTGAATTTATATTATTTAAAATATTGTTAGTAAATATATTTATTTAAGT
>PHNY01217750.1:596-14472 GCA_003724115.2 Anethum foeniculum
CGAATAAAGGAAACCGTACAACCCGTGCATTGCACGAGCAATAAGCTAGTAAAAAATAAAGGGGAAAAGAAGTCTATTCGTGTAAGTAGCTAGCTGAATAATAATATAATTAGAAAAATAGATATTATATAATTATCTAATACCAAAATTTGGTACTTTGGTACTTTAGTACCGTGTTCTATTTAAATATGGTTTCGCTTATTAATAAAGAGTATAGANTGTAGGCGTAAATATAAATAATATTAATAACATAAAATATGATTAAATAGAATGGAATAACATAATAATACATGGCAAACACCCTCTGTGTGTAGCATTATTTATTAACACAATTTTCTCTTTCAAAAGAAGAAAAGGGCGTTTGAAGCAGTAAGAAAAGGGTCTGAGTTCGTGTAACACGGCCCATGTAGCCATGCAGTACGGAAACTAAGTGTATACTAACGGACGATTCTCCCCTTTTTCACTACCTATTTTTGCGCCTAATCAAACACCTTTACACATCCACACTTGTGTACTTAATGTATGCATTCTTTATCTATTAACTTAATCTCTGTCATTTTACTGTCTGATTCTCAACTATAACTTTAGTTGCATGCATGCATGCATGATTCAATCTCATCATCAAATCCCATGTAATTAATAAACTTTGTTTATGTTTTGGTTATAAAAGTTTTGTTTCATAGTCTTGTGAAACAGCAGAGCAAGAACCATGGATGGGGCCGATTTGTTCAGGGCCACCAACAGCTTAAGACAAAACAGTACAAATTTCACAGATTCAGTTCCTCGTGCAAATAGTAATACGTTTTGGAGGGACGGTAATGTACAAGTTTTCACTCAAACGTCGGTACGAGAAGAAGATGATGAGGAGTCTCTTAAATGGGCTACTCTTGAAAAACTACCTACTTATGATCGTATTAGAACAGGCTTACTTACTGGAGCAGAAGGTTCTACTCAAGTTGATGTTGGCAGATTTGGTATTGATGAGAGAAAGATTTTATTTGATAGGCTTCTCAAAAGTGCGGAAGAAGATAATGAGAAGCTCTTAAGGAAGCTCCGTGATCGAATCGATAGGTAAATTGTATCCTTAACAAATAAGATATGAAAGCCACTAAATGGATTTTGTATCTTCAACAACAATGTTTCAGGTCGTTTTTTAAATTTTTTTTTTATTGTGATTCTTTTTCAGTGCTGGAGTTACTTTACCAACAATAGAAGTTAGATATGAACATACCCATATTGAAGCAGAAGCTAATGTGGGGAGCAGAGCTCTGCCTTCTTTCATAAATTTCTTTATCAGTTTAGTGGAGGTAAGTCATTTCATTTTCATTCTGTAGGCATTGAGGGTTTTAATTTTAATTCCTTGGATTTGTTTTGGTTTTGATATGTTTTTATCTTCTTGATGTTTTAAAGAGGTTCCTTCCGACTAAAAAGAAACGTATAACTATCCTCAATGATGTTAACGGAATCATCAAGCCTTGCAGGTAAATCCACTAGTGAATGTAAGAAAGATCGCCTCATAATGTTTCAGCGGCTTTTTCAATTTATTTGTTTCATGTGTTGTTTGCAGAATGACATTGCTTTTAGGTCCTCCAAGTTCTGGGAAAACTACATTGATGCTTGCTTTGGCTGGGAAGCTTAATAAGGAACTTGATGTGAATCCCTGCACTTTTAACTTTGTCAATGGATTCTCAGTATTTAGCATTTAGCACAAGATTTTCACTATTCAGTTTATTATATTTTAGTGTGACAGCTGATTTTAATGTTATATTGCAAACCAGTTTTCTGGGAGTATTACTTATAATGGACATACCATGAAAGAGTTTGTGCCTCAAAGAACGTCTGCTTATATCAGTCAACATGATCTTCATATGGGTGAAATGACAGTTAGAGAGACCTTGACTTTCTCTGCAAGATGCCAGGGGGTTGGCTCACGCTACGGTTAGTTTTTAAATATTTTGTATTCATCTTTAAATCTACAATGTGGTTTTGTTTAAAGTGCTTTGAAGTATAATGCTTGTTTCTTTGGTGTAGAAATGTTGGCTGAGTGTTTAAGAAAAGAGAAAGAGGCAAATATCAAACCTGATCCTGATGTTGATATCTTTATAAAGGTACTGGACATGCCTAAATTTTCTAATGTGAACATGTATATTAAGAAAAGTTGGGTGATTTTGTTTTCTTTCTGAAGAATGTTGTGGAATATTATGGTTATTTTTGAAAATTGATATCTTAGTTGGTGGAATGAAGATGACATATTTTTTCAGACTGTTTTCACTCTGTTTACCCTCCTAATATCTGTAAAACTGAGACGCTAGCTTCAAAACTCAATCTTTACTTGTTACTATAGCGCTTACAAATTCTGTAGAATCTAAGTACTCGTGCAGAAACATTCACATGTACAGATGTGTGCACATACAAAATGTACTAAAAGAGTGCTGATCTTGTATCAAATTAGACTATTAACTCTTAGGAACTATGCGTGTTTTGCTTATTACATGTAGTATCATGTGCAATCAACTAGAAGAGTGAATAGAAAATCTATGACAAAGAACCGTTCGAGTATAAAAACATTCACTTTTTGCTTCAACTGTAAAAATTTAACTACTATATTTCTAATCCAGGCTGCAGCAACACCAGGTCAACAGGCTGATGTGGTTACGGATTATGTGCTAAAGGTAGCATAAAATTACCAGAGTACCTTTAATATTCTTTCTAGGTTAATACATAGCATTCATAGAATTACACCTCATTTGATTGCAGGTTTTGGGACTTGATATATGTGCAGATACAATGGTAGGCAATGACATGCTTAGGGGTGTTTCCGGAGGACAAAAGAAGCGTGTTACAACAGGTTAAAGCAACACATAAAACAATAATTGCATGTTTTAGCATAGTCAGGGTGATGTCAATTTATGAATTATCTGCTTAATTGCAGGTGAGATGTTGGTTGGACCGTCAAGGGTACTTCTTATGGATGAGATATCTACTGGTTTGGACAGTTCGACAACTTACCAAATTGTGAATTCGTTACGACACAGTGTTCACCTTCTCCAGGGAACTGCTCTCATCTCCCTCCTGCAGCCGGCTCCTGAAACTTATGCTCTATTTGATGACATTATTCTACTATCTGATGGTTACTTGGTGTATCAGGGTCCCAGGGAAAATGTGCTCGAGTTTTTTGAACATATGGGTTTTAAATGCCCCGCAAGGAAAGGCATTGCTGACTTTTTGCAAGAAGTAATAAAGCGTTCTACGTGTAGCTCATTCATCTAGTTCATCAAGCTTTTTTAGTTTATATTCTGTACAGAATAATGCTGGAAGGGTATTAATTAGGTGAAATTCTGATTTTGGGTGCAGGTGACGTCAAAAAAAGATCAGAAGCAGTACTATGCAAACAGTGATCAGCCTTACAGATTTGTTACAGCCAAAGAATTTGCTGAGGCTTTCAAATCATTTCATGTAGGACAGAAAATGATGGCTGAACTTGCTACACCCTTCGACAGAAGCAAAGGCCACCCAGCTGCCCTGACGGTTAAAAAGTTTGGGACCGAAAGTGGTGAACTCGTTAAAGCTTTGACTGAAAGAGAAATATTGCTTATTAAGAGGAACTCGTTTGTTTATCTTTTCAAAATAGGCCAAGTAAGTTCCCCTCACCCTAATCTATCTCTATAGAACCATACATGTAATCAATAATAATATTTTTTACTTAAAATTTTCCAGATTACAGTTATGGCAATCGTATGCATGACGACTTTCTTAAAAACTGAGATGGACAAAGATACTACCATTGATGGATCCCTGTACTGGGGTGTTATATTTTTTGGGGTATCTAGTTTCATGTTCAATGGCATGGCAGAATTTCCCCTGACAATAGGAAAGCTGGGAGTATTTTACAAGCAGAGGGACCTTCTTTTTTACCCTCCATGGTCATATGCATTTCCAATGTGGTTCACCAGGATCCCCTTTACAGTAGTTGAAGCTGCTCTTTGGGCAGTTATCACTTATTATCCTGTTGGAATGGATAAAAATGCTGGAAGGTAAACATTCACAGACAATAAACGAAACACAAAACTGTTTTAGTAAGCTTCTTCTGGCTATATATAATGATGACTGAAAAATCTTTGTCACAGATTCTTTCGATTTTATGTAGCACTTATCCTCCTCAACCAAATGGGTTTTGGGTTGTTTCGGCTCATTGCTGCAATCTGTAGAGACATGATTATTGCAAACACATTCGGTGGATTTGCCTTGTTTATACTAATGGCATTAGGTGGCTTCGTCCTGTCACGAGGTATAGCAATCTATTATATCCTTGGTTTTAGACACTGACTGAGGCTTACACTTCTTTCTTATTTTTTGTTTAAACAAGAGCTATACATTTTTATGATGCTACAGACAAGATACAAGATTGGTGGATATGGGGTTACTATATCTCACCGCTAATGTATGGGATGAATGCTATTGGAGTGAATGAATTTCTTGGGCATTCCTGGAACAAAGTAAGCTTGATTTTGTAGTATAAATATTTTAGTTTCTGTAAGTGTTATTCTCCTCCAGTACCTCTGCATTTCTTTAATGAATACAAGCTGACATTAGACGTCTTTTTTCTGCCAAAGCCAAATCCAGATCCAGCTAAACCTGGGAATCTCGGAGAGATCTGTATAAAGAGTAGAGGGTTCTTTCCATATTGGTACTGGTACTGGATAGGGGTGGCAGTATTGTTTGGATTAATTTTTGTATTCAACGGCCTGTTTACAGTGGCACTTGCGTATTTTAACCGTAAACATACTCTTTCTTTACTTTTACATTAAATATAATTTGTTAAAAAGAGGTAACAATAATAATGCATAAACTACTGCAGCTCTGGAGTCAGCTCAAGCAGTGGTGGAAGAGGATGATATCTCTGAAAAAATTGAAGAATCGAAGGATGTCTCCAATGAGAACAAACAAAAAGGAATGGTTCTTCCATTTGAGCCACATTCAATCACGTTCGATAATATTAGGTATTCTGTTGACATGCCACAGGTAAGTGAAAGGTTAATATAACTGTAAATTTGTGTGTTTATATAGAAATGAAGTTGTTATAATTAGTCCAGATACAAAAATCTTAAACTGTAAAGATACGACTTCGTGAAGGAAATGAAAGACCAAGGTGTCAATGAAGATAAATTGTTGCTTCTGAAGGGTGTCAGTGGAGCTTTTAGGCCCGGTGTTCTCACTGCTCTAATGGGGGTTAGTGGTGCTGGTAAAACTACTTTAATGGATGTGCTGGCTGGTCGGAAAACTGGTGGTTATATTGAGGGTGACATTAAGATATCAGGGTATCCAAAGAACCAAGACACCTTTGCTCGGATATCAGGATACTGTGAGCAGACTGACATCCACTCACCTAATGTAACTGTCTATGAGGCCCTAATCTACTCAGCCTGGTTGCGGCTACCTTCAGAAGTTGATTCTGCAAAAAGAACGGTTAGTACATCTTGGATTGTCAGTTTATTATAGTAAATGCCGAGAGTTAAGTAAGGATTTTATATAAATATATATAGATATCTGGTTTATTTTGGCAAAAGTTCTTTTGCTCTATATATAGTTAGCAAAAGTTCTTTTGCTCTATATATATTTTGAAAGATGTTTGGCAATTGTTAGCCTCTGTTTGTTCTTATAAACAAATACTGTGATTCAGCACACATTGTTGATATATGAAGCCCTGGGGAAGTACAATATGGGTGTAGCCAAATACTTACTTTTATTTTTTTCGATATACTTTTGCAGATGTTTGTCAATGAGGTCATTGATCTTGTTGAATTGAATCCTTTGGTGAATGGGCTAGTTGGTTTGCCAGGTGTAAGTGGTCTCTCCACTGAGCAGCGTAAGAGGCTAACAATTGCGGTTGAGCTTGTGGCTAACCCTTCTATAATATTTATGGATGAGCCAACTTCGGGGCTGGATGCCAGAGCTGCTGCGATTGTGATGAGAACAGTTAGGAATACTGTGGATACAGGAAGAACAGTTGTTTGCACAATTCATCAGCCAAGCATCGACATATTTGAAGCTTTTGATGAGGTGAAATATGAAAAGTAAAATTAATAAACATCCTGTCACAATTAACATATCTATAATATGCACTAAAACTATTAAACATGAGTGGCAGCTTTTCCTAATGAAGCGAGGTGGACTAGAGTTATACGCAGGGCCAGTGGGTAAGGAGTCTTGCGAGTTGATTAAGTATTTTGAGGTAAGATGAAGCAAATTAATGTAAGTTATCAGCTATAACTTGTTCCAAGCCATAAACTTGAGTTCTGATCCTGGCTTCTTCTTCTAAAGAGTATTGAAGGAGTAAGTAAAATAACGGAGGGATATAATCCCGCCACCTGGATGTTGGAAGTTTCTACAGCTGCTCAAGAAGTAGCCTTGGGGATTGATTTCACCAAAGTGTACCAAGAGTCAGATTTGTGCAGGTGGTTTAGATAGCAACAGTCAACTTCATGTAATACACTATATATTTATGAAAATTATGAAGTATTTATTTGTTCTAAATGATGCTCTATATCTGCATGACATTACAGGAGAAACCGAGATGTTATAAATGAATTGAGTAACCCGAAACCTGGTTCAAGCGAACTTCATTTTGCTACTAAATACTCACAAAGCTTCATTACCCAATGCCGGGCTTGCCTGTGGAAACAAAGATGTTCGTACTGGAGAAACACATCTTATACTGCAGTGAGATTTACGTTCACAACAATTATAGCATTGATGGTCGGGACAATGTTCTGGAAGCTTGGTAAAAAGATGTATGTTCTAATTTAAGTTGTTTTACAATATGAAGTTTCAAACTTTATATTCATTAGTATTAATTTGCTTTGCCATGTGTTTCATAGAGGCACTATACAAGATCTGTCTAATGCAATGGGTGCTATGTATTCTGCTTGCCTCTTCCTGGGAATCCAAAATGGAGCATCGGTGCAGCCAGTGGTAGCTGTAGAACGCACCGTGTTTTACAGAGAAAGAGCGGCTGGCATGTATTCTGCCTTGCCATACGCCATTGCGCAGGTATATTAGCTGTTTTGTTGCGAAGCAAAGTGTATGATTCACTTCCTGCGTTTAGCTGTGTGTCTAAAAAATAATTAACAGGTTTTGAGGTCCAATTACCGTTGTGTTTGCAGGTTTTGGTAGAAGTACCATACATATTCAGTCAAGCTGTAGTCTACAGTGGTATTGTATACTCTATGATCCAATTTAAATGGACCGCAGAGAAATTCCTTTGGTTTTTTTACTTCATGTTCGTCACATTTCTATACTTCACCTTCTATGGCATGATGACTGTGGCCATGACACCCAACACTGCAGTTGCTTCCATCTCATCTTCTGCATTTTATGGAATGTGGAACCTTTTCTGCGGATTTTTGATTCCGCGACCAGTAAGTATTAGCAACTCCCGTCACTTTATTGTTTAAAAAAATATATACAAGCGCAAACTAAATCAGGATGCACATAATTTTCGAATGCTGCATACTAATGTTTGATACTTTTTTTTTAAAAATACTCGTAATTGATTTTCCAACAGAGCATTCCTGTGTGGTGGAGATGGTACTATTGGGGATGTCCAGTATCATATACACTGTATGGACTGCTTGGATCTCAATTTGGAGACTATGATAACAAGATTCTTGGAGATATGAAAGTATCGATTAAGGAATTTCTTAGTTCCTATTACGGGTTCGAACACAAGAACATAGTATATTGTGCATTTGCTGTGGCTGGTTTTATGATTGTTTTCGCATTGGCGTTTGGAGCAGGCATTAAAGTTTTGAACTTCCAGAGGAGGTAGGAACCAAATTTTAGCCTCTATCTCTAGAATATGATTGGTAAAAAGGAGCCGAGTGAGCTGGTGTTAAATGTTAATTCTGAAATAATGTTGGGTTTTCAAATTTTGAAATAATAGCGTGCGTTCAGTATTCAAGCTCTTTTCTCATTTTGAAATCTTGGTTTCAATCTTTTTCATTTTCTCCAAGCTTCTTTTCTTTTACTTTTTACTAAGTTAGTTGTACATTTAATAATTTGTAAAAGAAAGACAGAGAGACCTGTAATTTACTTACTTTTTCCTCCCTATTTCTTTTCTTTTTTTTACAAGTAGTTTCCCTCCTATTTCTAAATTACTGTTTTTGATTTAAAAGGATAATTACAGTCTGCTGTGTAATCCGAGTGTACATTTGATCATAGTTTTCTCTAATATTAGATGTAGTAATTGTAAAAACAAAGTTTAAATATATATTTATAAATTTGTTTCCGATTTTTCATACTCAAGTAAACTCTCAAATATATTTTATCATTTTTAAATAATTTTATTTATAATTACTTATATATACATACATATATATATATATATATATATATTTATATTCTAAGAAATTACTTGTAATATGCAATTATTAGTAAGTACATTAAACATATCCTCATAATTATTAAAACTGAAAATTAGAACTAATAAGTGACTATTAGAGATTAGTTACTATTAGAAATGTATATATTTAGATTTATGTTAATATTATGATAATATTTAATATATTAATTTAATATATAATAAAATATTATATTCAAGAAAAGTTTTAACTAATTGAATGTTTAAAAAAATAAGTTGGTAAAGTACTTTTTAGAAACTAACCGATAGTGGAGTATTTCTTTAAAGGATTAGAATTTTTAAATTAGTGTAGGACAGTAGAAACTCATAGAAGCTTCTATGCCAAAATACATACTAGTACTCAATGTATTTATAAATAAATAAAAAAAATATATCTATACTATATTATTATAAGCAGGGTACCTTCCAAAAAATATACTATTACTTTCCTATCTATACATACACATATATATTAAAATAAATTAAAAAATAAAAAAAACTGTAAAAGCATAGTATCCTTAAAAAAACAAACACCTCAAGTTGTAACTATCCGAAACTCTACCACTATATGATATTAAGAAAATATTATATCATATTTATTTTAAATAAATATTTAATTGACATCACAAATAATTGATGAAATAGGAAATTAACCATAATACACATATTAAAAATTATATATTTTTAATACTATTATGCTAAAGATAATTTAATCAAATTTATGTATCAATATTGTAACTTAATATATAGCTAATAATATAATAAAATATTATATTAATATTAAAGAATTTTTATTTTATATTAATTATTTAATACATAAAAGAACATGTTTGTTTTAAAAAATCGAGTATGGCATGAGTTACAAAACTAGAGAATTCTAATACAAAAATTATTTTTTAAAAAAATTGACATTACAAAATAATTTATGATAAATAGAAAATCATTCAAGATTATATGATTACAAATTAAATACGGAATCCTATTCAGAAAATAATATATCCAAAATTAATTTAAATAATTTAAATTTTAATAACACAAAATTATTAAAAAATTTACAAGCAAATTTAAAAAAGCTCTATATTAAATTGGGAAAAAACCTATCAAAAGTATTTTAAAATAAAATTGATATCCAAAATAATTTACGACAAGTATTAAACATACCAAGTTAATCACAAATTAAGTAATATACATAAATTCAGCAAAATATGTACATGTAAATTAAAAAATTACGTACATCAAGTGGGTAAAATTAAATATATTAAAATTCGTTAAATGCAATACAAAGAAATATTTCATTATAATTTTTTAACTATTATACGGCTTGAATTCTCTCAATAACATAATAAAAAAACATATTATATTAATATTATATAATTCCAATAATACACAATTTTATATTTTATAATATATATTTTTATAATAAAAAATTGATATTATATTAATAATTAAATAACAAATATTAAAATTAATCCGTGCATCCCAAGTTATAAGCTAGTACAGTAAATGAGAGAGGTCGAAGTACTAGTACTCCTATAATTGTTGCAACAGTAGGGCACACCTTATCCTCACTTTAGTTGTGTAGTCCCTTTCAATTATATGCACTTTATACATTTCAAAATTATCAAAAATAGTAAAAATTATAATATAAAAATTCAACTACATCCATTACTTTCCTCCACTACACCCACTTTATATATAAAATATTAACCGTCACATCACCTTACCACTTTTATTACTTTTTCTCCTTAAATTATACTTTTTCTTAACCTCTGTGCCCGAACCAATATACTATTCCGTGGGACGGAGGGAGTTCATGGAGGGAGTACTCCCTCTGTCCCCCTGAATTCTATACATTACTTTTTGGCACGCTTTTTAAGACTCATTTTAAGCATAGTTCCATAACTTAAAAAAATTAAAAAAAATTCTGAATAAAAGTTTAGACATTAAACTTTTATTCAGACTTCGATTCAGGTCCGGACTGTGCCAAATATCGTCTTGTTAAAATTAATATATCCATACGGACTCATTTATGTGGAAATATCAAAAAGTTTTTCCGGTGAATTTAGAAAAAAGTTACAGAACTATCCTTTATAAGAGCCTCGAAATGCGTGCAAATAGTGAACGTATACATCTCAGAGGGACGAAGGGAGTATCATTTAATGTCAAACACATTAATCACAAACATAAATTTAAACACAGAATCTAACTTGATTTGTCCTGGTAAAAAAATCCCTCGTGTAATGTATGCGACAGAGGCTGCAGAAAGAAAGAAATTAAATGACTAAAATCAGAAATTATGACTGTTTGAAAATGCATCTTCTTGACCTTTATTGCTTTCCATGGAAAATGCATGCTAAACGTTTTTGATAGATTCCTGAAAAGTACAGTAACAAAAATTAAGTAAGAAAGGGAAACATGACTGACATTGTTGTACTCTTGTAAACCGGTAGTTGGTACACCTCCATGCTCCTAACACCAAGTCTTATGAAGATTGTTAGGCCAATTGTAGATAGAAATTAGTCGTAACAATTTAGAAAAATAAGTGCAGATTCTGATTATTTTTTTTTTTTTATATTGATCCTGCTTATAAGTTAATTTTTTTGATAAATAATTATTGTTTTAGGTTAGCGATTTGATCAAGTGAAACATTTAATATTAATATTTTGTAGTTAACTTTTTGAAATGATGATTTGGTACCAAAAAGTTAATCTTACAAAAATTACTTGAATGAATTTTATCAATTAGATGATTGTCTTTGTCTATGTCTCTCAAAAAATTAATTAAAACATCCATTTACGGGACAGTTTTGTTCAAATAGTTAGATCCGCTAGTCAAAACAACTAATTCAATCAATTATAACAGTTGAGTGGTGTCAACCCAAGTACCACATCGAACAGATAATAGAAAATTATCTAGTATATAGAGCAGTCAATTAACTCCATTAGTATGAGGCCTTTTGGGATATGCCCAAAAGCAAATCCGTGTGGGCTCGGCTCAGAGCGGACAATATCGTACTATTGTAGAGTTACGGCTTGCTCGCGGCCCAACAAGTGGTATCAGAGCCAAAGGTTCGAAGCTGGACCTTGTGGGGGTAATGGGCATTGGGCTGCGGTTGTTCGATGTGGGTGGTTCCCCTCGGTGTGAACGCGATTGGGTGATCTGTTGGTTCCTTGCGGCCTTGCAAGATGTAAACTGATTAATCGCGGGTGTAAGATCACGAGATTAGTGGTTCAGCCAATTAACTCCATTAGTATAAGGCTTTTTGGGATATGCCCAAAAATAAATCCGTGCGAGCTCGGTCCAAAGCGGACAATATTGTACTATTGTGGAGTTACGGTTTGCTCGCGGCCCAACAAGTGGTATCAGAGCCAAAGATTCAAAGCTGGACCTTGTGGGGTAATGGGTTGGGCTGCGGTTGTTTGATGTGGATGGTTCCCCTCGGTGTGAACGCGATTGGGAGATCTGTTGATTCCTTGCGGCGGTGCAAGATGTAAACAGATTAATTGCGGGTGTAAGACCACAGGATTTGTGGTTCTTGGTTTGAGGGGAGGGTTGTTGGGTGGTGTCAACTCAAGTACCACATCGAATAGATAATAGAAATTTATTTGGTATATAAAGCAGCCAAATAAACTCCATTAGTATGAGGCTTTTTGGGAGTGACTCAAAACAAATCCGTGCGAGCTCGGCCCAAAGCGGACAATATCATACTATTGTGAAGTTACGGCTTGCTCGCGGCCCAACAATAGCTAACCGTTATCCAACTAATTAAAACAACTAATTCAACCCATTACCGCTAATTGCCAAACATAATCATTAATCACACATAATCTTGATGATATATACTGTTGGATGTATTGTTTTTATATTTAGATATTGTGATATATATCATGTATGTTGTATCCATAAATTTTACATGATTTTATAGTAATTCATTAACTTTTTTTGTTAAAGTATTTACAATAAAATTTAATCGAGTAGTCAAAAGTGACAGGTATTAGCAGTTGGCACTTCAAAGGCACTCAACCTGGTATAGTTCATAGTTGTGCATTACTTGTTAAACAACAAAGGGCGACAATTACTTAACAAATCAAGACGCTTAATAAAACTAATAATACTGATCATTAAGCAACTTACCACATTAATTTTGTATAAAAACATCACCACCATGTTCATCATTTCAGAATCACTCTTATACAAACTATAAAATCTAAAAATTGTTTTCTTGCCTCACACTGCATTGACATCTTAATTTCAGGCATTATTTGATTTCTAACTAAATCAATGTTTAGAAAATAGAATAATAATAATAATAATAAAAAGGAATGATAAAAGTGATAGATTAAACTAAGGAATAAAAGTGATAGATTAAACTAAGGAAGGGAGGTAGTGTTTTTCAAAAAAAAGAGCAGACCCCAACCCACAAGACTTTATCATGCTAATTGCTAAATGTGTGGGGAAATGATTATTGTGAAAACAATCTGCGATCAATACATATAAACAAATAGTGCGTGCTAATAACAGTGTTAATATATATAACTGTGAATACACGAAAAACGAAACGAAAGATATAAGGATATGAGTAAGTTCTCGAGTCCAGTTTAAGGAACTGTCTCCTTAAAGCTATTTCGCCTATCACCGTACGTGCGAATCGATAGCCTCCCAGGATAAAATGAGAAGACGGTGTCGTTACGCGAACAGCACCTTCAGCAAGCTAGAACGGAGCAAGAAAACTATCACCGAACAGAGAGAATAGGGTTTGTGTTTGGAGAGGAGGCGACTGTGTAATTTTTCGGAGTGAATAACCCTAAACCCTATAATGAAAATATATAGGCTTAGAGAAACGTGTGCCCTAATTTTCCATTTAATTAAACGCGTTAATTAAATTAATTCGAGAGACAATTATTATCCGTAATTGTATCAAATCATATCTGTCAAATCAATTCATATTCTTGTTTAAAAAATAAATAACGAATTAATGAATATATATTTAAGAGCCCAAGCCCAGTGGAAATAAGAATTAGCAAAACTAGTATGTGATTATTCGGGCCAATTTTCTGCTACATTCGTGTCCGCACGTCGCACACGCGGGCAAGCCCGAAGGCTACACATGTAACACATAGCCAACACAAGTGAACACTACACATGTGTGTTGCTATATAAAGCAATGGAAACCCATTTTCCATTTCTATATGGGATTCAAGCTTGATTCACAAATTTTCCACTTTTAAGGGACCAACTTTAGATAATCATATCTCATTCAACCCTTAATCATTTTGAGTGATTCGAAGTGCCTCGGAAAGCTCTCACGGATGAGAACATACTCCAAGCGTTACCCGTTGCGCGCACGCAACATTCACCCACTCAAGTACGGCTCAAAATGACTTGACAATGTGGGGCTAAAACCCACATTTTCCAACAATCCCCCACATGGATGAGATTGATATTTCAGTAGCACACACCAGACAGACAGACACAGAG
>PHNY01217780.1:2356-13314 GCA_003724115.2 Anethum foeniculum
TGTAAATATTCCTTATTAATTATTTTATTATTTAGGTTTTAACCAAAGGGTGTACCCTTTGGTTAGAAATTTTATTTAGTCTTTTAATATTTTATATTTTTTTCTTTGTTTATTATTTGTTTTATAATTTATTTAAATTTGTTTCAACTATTTATTCTTAAATAATATTTATTTCTTATTTAATCATAAATAGTACAAAATGAGAGTATATTTGTACACTAAAATTTCATTACAGTTTTACTTTCATATTAGGTGATTATGGACAAGTGTTTTGCGGTTGAAATACGAAGCATACAAATAGGCGCAATGTTTTGGAGACCTTATTCATCCCATCCCATGTATCAGATAAGTCTCCTTTCATTTTTTTAGTTTTCGGGGTGTTTCTCTTTTCTAACTTTAAGGTTTTATTATCTAAACTTCCGGGGACATTTTCACATGACCTTTGATTAGATGATAATCTTTATGGAACGAAGGAACCCTTCCCTTTGCGGTATTGTACTTCGGTACAATTCAGTTTACGAGAATGTATTTCTCCGACAAAAAAAAAATGGAAATATAAATGTTTGTTATCGGAGGAATTCAAACCTGGAAACCTGGACAATATATAAATAATAATATAAATTTGTTGTTGCCGAGATTGGAACCAAAAAACTTGATAGTGTATTTTTTTGATATTTCAATTTAACGGTTATTATCATTTGATTAAAAAAATCTGACGCGATGAAAATGAATAATCAAACCAAACTAAAATATTGGATGTACCAAATTATCTATTTATAGTTTAGTATGGAAATATACATGACGTGAAGGTGTTGTACTTGAAAGATAAGTGAAATTCATTTTGGGAGGATACGTGAATAAATAAAGCAAATATTGAAGCATTGACTTGGCAAGTTTGAAGCGCTGGAACTACTCATTAAAAGAGTCCTATATATTCCTATATATATCAAAACCTTACACTTCTAAGCAAATTTTTCTTATTTTGCCGTCTGTGCTAATCTTTCTTCTACCAGATATCATGAAACACATCAATGGAGATCTAAACCCTAAAAAATGTATATCTTTGCCACTCATAAAAATAAGTGACATTTTCTCATTACTTATGAAAAGTTTTGTGGCCATTTGCATTGTAGCTTCAATTTCTCTAGTCTCTTATTCAGCTTTCTCTAACCATTCTCAATGGCACATATCATGTCCTGATTGCGACCAACAAAAAATTATTCATTCCGTGGATTTTTCACAACGGCGCCCCAGGACGTCAGATTCTTCTTCTATTGATCATCAACAAACTACAAACCTTACACATATATTATTTGGCATTGGAGGCTCAGCAAAAACATGGAACACAAGGCGACATTATTGTGAAGTTTGGTGGAAACCTAATATAACACGTGGGTTTGTATGGTTGGATGATACACCGGCAGGTACCAAGAAGTGGCCGGATACATCACCCCCATACCGAATATCCGAGGACACGTCTAGATTCAAATACACGAGCTGGTATGGCTCACGATCGGCTATACGTATAGCAAGAATAATAAAAGAAAGTTATGATTTAAGGTTGGAAAATGTAAGATGGTTCGTATTAGGTGACGATGATACGGTATTTTTCGTGGAAAATCTGTTGACAGTGTTGAGAAAATATGATCATAATGAAATGTATTACATAGGTGGAAACTCAGAGAGTGTAGAACAAGATGTGATACATTCGTACGATATGGCCTACGGGGGCGGTGGTTTTGCAATTAGTTATCCATTAGCAACGGAACTTGTTAGGGTTTTAGACGGATGCATAGATCGGTATGCATCACTGTATGGATCTGATCAGAAAATCCAGGGTTGTATCAGCGAAATTGGAGTACCCGTTACCAGAGAACTCGGCTTCCATCAGGTTCACTCCTCATCCCCCTCCTTATTTGTTTTTTTTTAAAATTTTATATTCAAAGTTCTTCTATTTGCTTTTCTTTTCTATACTGTTGTTTATATATAATATTAACAAATATTAATAATGAGGGTTAATTATTTAGTCCAAATTTTAATAAAATTTACAGTTACCTATTATAGTATATAATTTGTGGGTTAATTTACACTTTTCTGTCTGTATTAAGTCGTGACTTGAATGTTTACTCATCCAAGTACATGTAACTGAAAATTCAATCTTCCTAAATGCACGTTGCATTACATTTTGTAACAGAATTTCATTCAGTTTGAACCGGAAATTGATTAACTTGAAATTAATGTTTGAAATTTTAATGTCAAACATACATTTCATTTGTAATGATAGATTTCAAATAACGTGATTTGAGTTGTCATTTCAATTTATCATATTTATAGTAAAATTTTAATGTTATAAATTTGAAATGAAATCAAAATTTAAATTTTTTTTAATTATCCAAACTTGTTATCCGGTCAAATTCAGAATTTTAAATGAAATTTAAGTTGCCAAACAGACACTTAGGGTGTGTTTGGCATTGCTATTGCAGACATCAACAACAGCTTTTTGCTGAAAAGCAGCTAAAATACTGTTTGGTAAAATTTAAAAGCTGCTTTTCTGAAAAGTGCTTTTGGCCTAAAAGCTGCTGTTAGAAAAAGCAAGCCCCCCTATGCTTTTGGAAAAAGCTGCTTTTCAGCTTTTGCGGGAAGTAGATGCTGATATCACCATCAAACCTCACCAAAAGCATTAATTTATTTAATTTTTTACATCAAAACATAAGCATATCAAAAATATTACCAAACAGTCCTCTGATTTTTAAAACAGCACTTTTTCAACCAGCACTTTTTCTAAACGCACAGCAATTTTTAACAGAACTCTCAAACAGAGCCTTAATTAACTTAAATGTTGTATAAATATCATGTACAAATTTAGCTAAAATTTCACTAAATTATATATATATATATATATATATATATATATATATATATAGAGAAAAATAAAAATATAAAATATAGTTTACAAAAACAGTGATATTAGTAATTCTTTAGATATTAGAATCTTTTATTTGATAAAGTTTTATTTGCATTTATTTATCCGAATGCAACAAACAGTTATTGATTGCTTACAAATATAAATATAATTCAGGTAGATTTAAGGGGGGATGTATATGGATTTCTTGCAGCACATCCGGTAGCACCTCTGGTGTCATTGCACCATCTTGACTATTTGCAGCCAATATTCCCGGGTTTGACCCGGGTGGGATCCTTAAAGAAACTTGTTCAAGCATACAATGCGGATCCGGGTCGAACCCTTCAACATAGCTTCTGCTATGACTTGCAGCGAAATTGGTCAGTTTCCGTTGCTTGGGGCTACACCGTGCAATTGTACCCTAAACTAGTATCGTCAAAAACATTAGAAACAGCATTTCGGACTTTTGTATCTTGGAGGAGTTGGAGTAACGAGCCCTTCACGTTTAACACTCGGATCATGAGCTCTGACCCTTGTGAAGTGCCAGTGATTTATTTCATGGACCGGGTCCAGGTTATTAATGAAATGGGTCTAACTGTAACCGGGTATGCGCAGACTGCTAAACAAGGGAAACTATGTGAGCGCGCGGATTATTCAGTTGCAATGTCTATCCAAGCTGTTAATGTCTCTGCTCACAAATTACAACCTCACACCTGGAAAAAGGTCAGTATTCAAATTTATATTTATATGTGACAGATGTTGTATGCACGTTGTAGCCTAAAAAAGCAACGTTTTAGTTAAATCTATATTTATTACTATATACTCCATGCATGGAGGAGGGTGCTTGTGATATTAAATTAGATAGTGATGAATACGTTGAGGCCAATAATAATATTAATACAATATCAAATGTTACAGGCACCACGTCGACAGTGTTGTGAGATTGTGGATGGGGAAGACGAAGAATTACAGGTCAGAGTAAGGGACTGCCAGCAATGGGAATCTGTGACACCACCATAGACTATCCATGTACTCATCATGCTGTACATGTACGATCCACATAAGCAACTTTGGGGGCAAATCTTGAAAATATATTTATTTACATCAACAAAGATATTGATCAACTGTATATTTTCTCCATATTTGAATCTTACATCTACCATATATGTCTTTTCTTAGCCACTATATTTTGATGCTCGTTGATATACTGTTGAACAAGTGGTACGCATGTATAATGGTTGATTATTATTTTGGACATGTATGAAATTGGTCGATTGATCGTAATTACCGTTGGCATATGCAGTAAAACTCCCCACTAAAGTGATATTATTCGAAGAGAGTTTATCACTTTAGAGAGTTTATCACTTTAATATATGAAAATTTATTAATTTAAAAAGTTTATCACACAAGAGAGGGTATATTTTTTTAAGTTTAAACTAATTAAAATCTATTTTGCACACGGTAATATATACAATGTATATAGGTTTTTTTTAATTACAGAGGATATTTTAAAATTATGTATATTGGCACTTTTATGTTAAAAAATTACTTATAAATTCAATAACATTTTTTCTTTCGATGAACATTTTCTAGCATACTAAGATCGTAATGAACAATTAAAGGAAAAAAATATGATCATGAATAGTATATAAAAATATGTATCTAATCAAAGATATCCCTTTAGGAAAAAATCGGGACCAATACTAACACTACAAATTTCTAAAAATTTATTAATTATCATTCTAGAGGGGTTACTAAATTTTAATACGGATCCCGATTTAGGACAGAGAATTTTTATCAATTTAAAGAGATTATCATTTTAGAGGGTATCAATCCAAAGAGATTTAAACGTATTATCAAATCTAACTAATATCCTAAATTAGGATCTTTCGCCCGCTTCGCAGGGTGCGAGCGAAATTTTTTTATAATTTAATATAATTATTTCGTTACCGATAAGTAAAGTGCATGATACCGCTTATGGAAAAAAATCTGTCGGAATAAATAGTTTGAAAGAATACTATAAACTATGATTTTTTTAAAATGCCGCTAATAAATGTTTGTTTTTGTTCCGTTAAGAAATAGATGTAGAATTAAAAGTGTATTCTTATTATAGGTGGCAGTGTTGGCCAATTTAGAATTAAATAGCTTCGTTACCCGTGCAAGACACGGGTTAGCTCTATTTTGTAAACATTATTACTTATTTTTCTGTGCTCGTTTACGATATTTGAGTGTTGTTGATACAATATTTTGTAGTTCATGTTAGAGCTGTTAAAACATCCCTGAGTTTATATTAAGTTTATATTGTGTCGCGAATGTAGAGTTTAGAATGTAGCCTTATCAATGACAATAGTGCTTAAGATGTGAAGTTTGAAACATAATATAGTATGATTAATAAATTATAATTTGATAGTTATATATTATCGACAAAATATTATTTAATGTATGAATGTTTAATCCTAAATTTGATAATAAAATTCTATATAAATTAAAAAATGATTCTAATTCTGTTATTGTGCACGAGTATAAAGTTAGTATATCGATATGAGTTAATTACCCAAATCTCGATGATTAATATTTTTAAAGTAATACATTATCAAAAAGTTATTTATTTAATGTATAAATGTCTAATTCAAAATTTGATAATAAAATTCTATATAAATTAAAAAATAATTATAATCATATTGGCGTACATGAGTATGAAATTAGTATATTGAAATGAATTAATTAACCAAGTCTTGAATCATTTTATCTTATATAAATATGAAGAAAGTTGATAACAGAATTTTAAATAAATTAAAAAATAATTATAATCATGTTGCCGCGTGTATGAAGTTAGTATTTTGAAATGAGTACACGAGTATGAAATTAGTATATTGAAATGAGTTAGTTATCCTAGTCTTGAATCATTTTATCTTATATAAATATGAAAAAAGTTGATAATAGAATTTTATATAAATTAAAAAAAATTTATAATCATGTAATCGCACACGTGCATGAAGTTAGTATATTGAAATGAGTTAATCACCCAAATCTTAGATCATTTTATTTTATATAAATAATGAAATCATATAGGCTGAGCCACCCAATTTAATACACAAGTATCTAGCTCAATAGTTAATGTTATTAAGATATACCCAAATGGGCCTCTAGCTCAATTGGTTTATATGATTAATTTGCATTAGGCATGTCATGCACTACAAGAAACAGGGCTTTTACCGACCGCCAATAAGCAAAAAATCGGTCTTTATAAGGAAATTCCGACCGCTAACCATCAGTTGTATTTATCCGAGTCGTTATTTGTTTTTCTGGTCGCAATTGACTTTGACTGAAGAAAGTCTGACGCCACGTGTGCATGCCACGTGTACGGGACCCACATGACATAGGCGGGACCCACAGGTGACGTGCCTTTGCCACGTTACTTGGGACCCACAGCCACGTGTCAAGGCACGTCGAAGAAGCCAAGACTATTTCGACCGATTTTAGCGACCGTTGAAGTACTGACCGTTCTGTGTCGGTGTTGGCCTGTGGGTACAGGGATGCTTGGCTCATTTGGTCAGTAACTGCGACCACACTAACCGACCGTTATATTGGTCGTTATAAGTCTATACTGTCCGCCATAGTCTGTCGTTATTGTTACCGAACGAATTGGTCATTATCGTGTCAGTGGTTTTGTTGGATTAAGGTCGAAAAATGACTGATCCATACCGACTGCTCTTCAAGTAGGCGGTCGGTTCTTAGATAAGTATGGTTGTTATTATATGCGTCCGGTCATTATTTTCTGCCCAGAGATGTCATTTCCGGTCATTTTTTATTTGTACGCGGTCGGTACTGTGCCCAGAAATTATTTTTTTTTAGCCTGTAATTATCCCTCCACGTACAGCAACGCGTACGGTACCAATTACAGGCATACTACACTATGTAAACCAACACAACCAACAATCCTAACAAGCAACACAATCAAGCATCCTAACAAGCATCACGAGGAATTAACAACCAAATAATTTACATAATTAACAACCATGTTTCAACCATCCAAAACGTTACATCCAACCAAATGTATCAACTACTAATTACAAGCAGAATTAACAACCAAATGTACACGTACGGATCACAAGCATAGTCAAAAGTTTTCTTGCATAGTAGGAACTAGGAATAGTACTAATTAAGCGCCTCCCGCGCCATTGTTGCCTCCCTCATCTTCCTCGCCTCCTCCATAGTCGCCGTCATCTTCGATGTCCTTGCTGCTAGTGGTGGTTTCTTGTTGAGCCCCCTTAAAGCCTAAAACGCATACAACCATTAAACGCCTTGAAATAACAAACTCAATTATAAGGAATACCCTAAATTATGAGAAGGTTTAAGATTTTACCTTTTGGTGCTCCGCCTCATACTTTTTATAGATTGAGGTGAGTATGATCCCGACATTTTGGGTCACCTCTCCAAGAACGGCACTGGAGAACGCGGCGGCACCAGTTTCCAGATTTTGTTGCAGCTCAAGTGCAGCGGAGGCAATAGTATTAACTTGTTCGTACGTGGGTGGTGTATGGTATGCAGCAAGATTTGCACTAGCATCCTCCATTATTGTTCGGACCACGTTGAAAAAAATAGGATCCGGCATGTGAGATTCGGGGGCTTGGCTAGAAGATCCGCTTGGCTAGAAGATCCGACGCCGTTGCCACTACGAGCTCTATAACTGGAAGCAAGATTGGGGAGGAGTGTCGATGCCGGAACTCTTGGAAATCCAAGTAGTTCATTTTTGGGAGGTCTTGTCATTCCCGGTGCCACGGCCTCAAACCACCATTGTATAGGATGCTCGGCCGCGTCGATACCCCGGGCAAAGCAGCCAATGCATCCCGGTTCCTTTCAACAATATCGGCATATTGGGCCTACAAAAAAAAACACAAAAACCAACATAAACGATAATGAAGGACAAAACCTAAAACACAACCAACTAATTGAATACATAGTTGGAAATTACCGCAGTTTCTTCGCTTTCCAGTGTGGGATACTCAATTTTCTCCGGCAACTCATCAATAGGAACACCATCAACCTTTTTGGAGTGCATCTTTTTGTACCAAAATTTCTGGTTTGGTTTCGTTCCCCTTTTCTCCACGTAATCCTATAAAAATACAATTAGAAGACCATATATGGCGCATAAAAGGCAAAATAATGTACCTAAATGAACCAAACAAGTATTTACATCTTCATGCTCGACAAAAGCCCTTGCACTCAGCTATGCAAATTTCTCAATTTTGACCGATTGTCCGATGCGACAACCGACCGATACTTGTTTGATTCACTTTCCCAATACTGCACTGCATCAGCCCACCAATCATCGGCCCAATCGCCGGGATTTACCTCCAACAGCGACACGTTTCTCCTTTTGGCATCGGCATATGCCTTCGTTTTCACCTTATTCATTGTTTTTTTTGATGGCATTCTTCATGTGGGATAAAAGATCCTTGTATGCGCTGACCTTGTCGATAGTGTGGAATGGCTTGTAGTAATCCTACAAAAAATATTAAACTTGTCACAAATTTGATAATCAAATATAAACAACAAAAAATGGATGCATATGCATTAAATCATCTTCCATAAAAGTTGAAAGTGAAATAACTTGCCTTAAACTCTTTACGGACATCTTCCACGAATTTTGGCTTTTTTTCACAATATCGGTGAACGTGAAAGCGCCACTGCGCCACATGGCCAATGCACTCACAAAATTTGTTTAAAAGTCCTCTTGGCGTCGGAGTTCTTGATACTACGAAATAAGGATGGATAGACCATTTAACAAACTAGCATTTTTCAACATATATACATGTGAATATGTGATGAAGTGAAATATATAATTTGGATATACTTACTGCCCTTTCTCAAAACCCATCCGAATTGGACGTGTTGGCGGGTTACCCCAAGAACCCTTTGAGTGTCCACTAGGTTTAAAAGCTTGTTTGGAGACTTTTTGGGAGACTTGACGTTCTATTTCTTTGTCCATCTCGGACTCTTGTTCTTCATCGGGTTCATCCCACAAATGCAAGGTCCTCCCCCTACTTCTGCTCCCACGTCCCCTACGAGGTGTGCTTTTTTTGGTCCTTGATTCTTTGCTTGTTTCCCCCACCTTCTTTTCCCCTTTATCCGCGCCTTTTCTTATCATTAACGCTGAAACAATGACAAGAAAAGCTCTAATAACAACCAAATACCATAGTAGATCCTACAAAATCAACCCAAAAACACACAGATTATATTAACACAAACATAACTATACATTCAAAAACCGAAGTGTTAACATAAATAATTAATTATGCACAATTCCATATCAACACAAATATAAATAACACAATTTGACTATATATATGTTATCACAAATACAAATCTTCACTAGTAATTAAGGCACAAAATGCAACTTTCCAATAAAATCCAAATTTTCCCTTTTACAAAATGAACAAAAACGACCAACTACATATATGTAAACCCCATGCAACGTAACTATTTTAACACTTCAAATCAACCATTTTAAGTGATATTACACAATCAAGTCCAAACAACATGAAAAATTACAAAACCAAAAATTTCAACTACACAAATACATCAAGAGTTGCAAAATCACTTGAAACATACATATAAACCAAATTCACATACATTAAAACAAAACCCACTATATACAAAACATGTATACATGTAATGAAATTACATATATGTAAAAAAACATAAAAAGCATAAAAGTACATGAAACTCTAACTAAAACAAAGTAACAAAAGCAAGGATTAAGTAAGTTAAGTGCGTAGACCTAAAAAAAAGTCAAAGAACGATTATGGGTGTGCATTTTCCTCGGATTTCTCGAACTTTGATGCCCCATGAAGTGGAAAGCAAGGTTAATCACGATTAGTAAGTAGTGAAACAGAGATTGAAGAGGCATTGCAGCGATTTCGGGTGAAATTGGGGTGTAATAGAGATGAAGTGGAGAGAAAAGAGAGGTTGGGGTAAAAAAATGATAAAGAGGGAAAAGGGGGAGAAACACAGTTTAATTGGAATTGAAGGTCTTATACTGTCCACGTAAGTACAGGGCGGTCGTTATTACATATCGATATTTAGTTGCCGCCATATTTTTTACCAAAATTCCAATTTTTTCATTTTCCCTCCGTCCCAAATTATTCCCTCCATCTAAAAAATTGTGACAGCCCCAAATCCGGGGTCAGAATTTGGCGTCACCAAATAACTTTAAACAATATACACCTGTATATTAAAACAAATATAAAAATGACCCTCAACTCTGGATCGTTTACAGGTTATGGTATAAAACAAGAATCTGAAACATCTAAACTTTTATAACAACTAACACAATCCTCATTACCTTTTCACTAACTTCCTCATCTTAATGATGCTGAGATATCCAACTACCTTAATCTGAGATCTTTCCATAGCACTGCCTATTGCAAGTTATCTACAGTTATCCTCAGGTGTCACTAAAAGGATAAGAAAATAACAAAGCAAGAGTGAGCCAAGAATGCCCAGCAAGTACTATATTTTGGTTTCCAGGTATCAACAATAATAAAGGATATTTGTCAAAAAGAAATCCCAGGAAACATGTTTGAATAATTTTATCAACGCCTTTGCTCATTTAGTTAATTGAGCGAATAAAACATTAGCCTTTACTAGCTGCCAATGATAGATTTGATTTTTTCCTGAAACAGAACAACTGAAACTTTTCCCTGAATCATCTCATGAATCAATTACTTGTCTTGTCTTGTAACTATGAAACGTTAAAAAAAGGAATGCCGTTAATGGCGATCAACAATAAATTAGACTGGACACTAAAACCAACATATGTACTATACCCCGCTGATCAGTCGAGATATAGTACGGATCTATGCCCATCCGCATAGAACCATCATATAGGGTACCCAGGCACACATTGGCCTAAAAATAATAACGACCAGCCCATCCCTGGCCTTTTCATAATCATCCAGTCCGTAGAGTAAGCATCCGAAACCATTGGTAGGATTGAACACTAAACCGTTGATATGATCCTTTCATTTTCATAACACATCATTTTTGATAA